>JAFLJL010002197.1:0-28736 GCA_018398815.1 Conus ventricosus
ATTTCCCCCAGGGGGGTTTTTTTTGAAAATAAACTATAACCCCAACGAAGGCCGCATAATTAACCCGTTAAACTCGGGTTTTTTAAAATATTTTTTTATTTTTTTATTGTTTTAAAAATGATTGTGACGAACTATTAAAGTGTGAGGAGCAAGCAGACTACCCGTAGCTACTCCGTAGGCTACTCAGCAGCCACTGTCATAAGAAAGATTATACTCCTCAGCTGCTTGTTGGAAAACTAGACAGTATTTAGGCACTGAACTAAGTGTTGAACAATTCAACAATGTCTACATCAGACGTTGAGAAGTACCTACGCTAGGTACGAAGCGCAGCTAGTTAAAAAATGGTTAGATCAGTGGGGCAGACAATGATAGCCTATATGCTAACTAGTAAGTAAGATGGCGCCAGTTGATTCAGAAGAAGATTTAAAATATGACTTATCACAAGATCCGGATTTAACAAAGTCCCTAGAAACTCTTGCATGTGACATGTATTATAGATTTGGGATGAGTTATGCCCATTCATCATGGATAATTACTTTTAATCATATAATTTTGATCATATTAAATTTAATCGCAATAAAAAAAATGAGTGAGAAGATGCCGCAGGACAGTCCGCAGGAGCAAAATCCACAAGTGACCCAAGTGATGTACCGCAAGTGAGTAATGTTACTAAGTCTAAAAATCCTGGCGTGTTGCAGCAGCCAAGACTAGTGAATGGCACAGACTGAGAAAAGCAAACCAATCAGCAAAACAAAAATTGTTAGTAATACAACATCGCCACCACCAACACAACACATTACAAACAACACAATCACAATCACAATCAAACAATAAGATGTATCATTATTATTGGGATGCTGTGTTGTTGGTGGTTTATTAGCATACAAATACCTAACGCCATACCAAGCAACAAAGTCACAAGCCCCCACAGTAAAAGAAGAAGAACCAGCTTCTGCAAAAAAAGTGCAACCTCCTGCTGTAGACCCATTTTCTATGGAATAGTTTTTAAGAACTAGATAAAGTACAAGTAAGAGCTAGATAAGTACAAGTTTAAGTACAGTTAGTAGTTATAGAAAGTACTTTTAAGTTAAGTGCAAGTAAATTACAAGTTAGTGTAAAAGTAAATATAAGTTCTTGTTAAGTACTAGTTAGGTTCTTAAGTAAGTCTTGTTAGGTTCTTAAAGTTAAGTATCAAGTCAAGTCAGTCAAGTTAATCTTTTAAAGTTCTCCAATGTCCTACAGCATATGAAATCTCAGGATTGACGTAAGTTCTCTTGTTATTGTTAGAGACTAGTGATTTTTGTTAACAGCAGTTGTGTTTACTTGATGAGAGGTAGAGTGCAGATTAACATTTGTGTGATAAAATACTTTGTTTTCAAAGAGAGCTTGCTTGTAGTTATCGTGAGTTATATTTTTTTTTGACAACTTCTTTACTTATCCCTTAGCCTTCTTTATTACAGAAGTCTGGCTGCAACGCATACATCTTTGACCCAAACCAACATATTCTTTTATGAACTGTCCCATTAAGTTCATCCTTCATCTTTCCAATTACTTTCTTGTTACAGTTGAATGTAAATGACTGTCTTTAGGATAGTCGCATGTGTCGTACCACCCATCAACTCCTTAGCTACTTCTGTTTCTAAATCCTTATAGAAAGTCTTCGTGGGACGTCTAGAATAAAACTATCAGTGTCTGTGTAAAGGACTCTTGCTTCTGGGTACAGCGGTTTAAAGTAGTCGTACAGAAATTCTAACATCAATAACTTTGACAACTCTAATACGGTAAAGCCAATAAACACCGGCTTGTCCAACTTAACATCCTTTTTCTTCATCATAATGCCAACCCAGGCTGTCGTTAAATCTTCTAAAGTCTTGATAGTTAGGTTTAGAGGCCAACTTAATTGCTTGGTTTTCTTTTGTAACTAATTTCACATCTTTACGTTTGTGTGGATTTTCCATGGTTTTGCCAAAACAGCTGTTGTTCATCAGTTTAAAGAAGTCTTTTTTGAAGCATCAGTGGCTTGGGTTCTAAGATCAGTATTCTTCTTGATGTATGGCCTCATAAAGGCTCTTGATCACAGATAATTATTCTGTGAACAGCTGTCACTTTAATCCTGCTTTAAAGGGAAAACTGTAGAGTCTGTAATGCACACATATTTAGTTTTATGTCGAAGATTAGGCACAAGTTTAGGAGGTTTAAAGACTCATCTTTAAAACTTTCGCGGCAAGGGGGAAAACGGTGGAGATCGTGTAATTTTTTAGGTATTCCCAAGTCTACTCCAAAATTTTTCCCTGCCCCGGGTTAAACAGGGGAAGCTGTGACAGAAACCAACACATATTAACCATAGGGCCCTTTTATCAAGGTAAAGTTTCTCTTTAAATGGTTTTACTCAACCCCTTTCCCAAAAGATTGTTGGGGTCCCAAGTACATTAGATAAATTTGGGCGTTTAAAAAAAGGGTCATAAAACGTCCCAAATAATGGGGTTTTGGCTTTGCAGTAAGGGTTGGGGGCCCAAAGCAAATTTTCCGCCCCCCCTTTGACCGCTTTAATTTACGGGAAATTGGGTGGATCAGATTTAAATCAATCTGAATGTTTGAGACCCTTTAAAAAAAAAATCCCAAAAACCCGGGGCAGAGGTGGGTTAGTCAAGCCGTAATTTTTTTCATGTAGATCTGGGAATTCTGAAAGGAAAGTCTGCCAATAAACACACGTCAGCCAATGAAAATTGATCGTGATAACGCCCTTTTTTTGGCAGTGGAATTCTCCCCGGCTTTCTGGCGTATTTATATTTAACATTTTTTGGGGCCCTTTTCCCCCTAAGACTAGAAAAGAAAGCCCCCTTAAGGAAACGGTCCCTTTGGCAAACCCAACCCACGGGGGGTTTTTGTAAATTTAAGGGGTAAACACCTTTTCGCATTAAAAATTTTAAAGTATTGTTTATGATTGAAATCCCTTTTAAGAAACCCACTAATTTTTTCCCAAAATCCCCCTCCGAAGTTGGGCGATCAAAAAGGGTAAAAATCAAGAAATAAAAGTCAAGTAGTTTTTTGAAATTGGGCAATTTCAGGAAAAACCCCTTATAAATTTAATGCCTGCTTGCATGAAAAAAATAAAATCGAGCCTCGTGGTTAAAAGAAGATAGGGAGTTTTCCATTTTTTTGGGGGCCCAAACCTTTAAATTGAAGATTTTCAATTGTTGTGGGGGGGCGGGCCCCTCTGAACTTTTCCCGTAATGTGATCGTTCTCAAAATGCACTCTTTTCTGTTAGGGTTAGCTCTAACCCAAAAACCAGCGTTTGTAGATTAGTCAAAGCGTTCTTGGGGGTTTAGGGGCATAACTTTCTGAAAAATTTTTTTTTGGTTTGGGGTAGGAATTGCAAATTTTCATCTTTCTCAAAAAAACTGCTAGCTGCATTGGGACCTCTGTAAATCTCTGGGCTGGTGGCCCCAACTGACCTAAAAAAACAATAAACGCATAAGAACAGATTTTAATTGGGGTTTAAAAGGTTTTTTTTTGTTTTTGGTGTGGGCCTAGTACTCGAAAAACCCATTCAAAAAATCACATAAAACCACGTAAAGGGCCATTTTTTCCCTTTGGGAAATTTTTTAAAAATAAAATTTAAAATTTCCCGGTTTTGGTGTGAGGAGTTCTTTTTCCCCAATCTAAAAAAACTTTTACAAAAGTTTCTTAAGGGCTGGGAGCTCTTCTATAATTTGGGATTTTTGACCCAAAAACCTTCTACAAAGCCCCCTTTTATAGCAGATTTTTTGGGCTTTTAAAAGGGCCTTTAATCCGCTTTTTGTTAGTTTTTTTCATAATGACTCTTTGACTATCTGCAAACGGTCAAGTCACATTTTGTTTAAGGGGTTTTAACAAAAATGGGGGGGGGGTTTGGGAAAAAACCCTTTAAAAAACTAATTTTGGCCCTTTTAAAAGACCATGGAAAAAACGTTTAAAGGTGAAAGGTTTTTTTTCTCTTCAAATGAGATAAAGCTGTTTTAGGCCTACTTTGGGAAAGGGGAAGGGCTTCCCAAAATTCAGCCTTGTTGTATGCTTCATAATTAAGACTCCTTTTTTTGGTTTTTTTATAACCCGGAAAGTAAATGCGCTAAAACGCACCACTTTAAAAAACATGCTCCGGGTTTTGATGTTCAAGACGCCGTTTTAAAACTTAAACCCCTTGGGAAAAGGGAAAGGGAAGAATTGCCAACTATAGGAAAAAACTTTTTTGTCTCAACTAAAATTTTAAGGGCGTTCCTTTAGACCAGCCCGAACCCCTTAACTTTGCCCCCTCACTTTCATGGTTTTAAAAGGGAAAAAAAAAAAATGGGGAACACCCATTTTAAGAATTTAAAATCCCTGGTAGTAATAACTTCTTCGTTTAATTGAAACCCAAAATGCATGTTATCGCCGTCAGGCATTAAATAACAATTTAAACGGCCCCAAAACACTTTTTTCTGGCGGCCCTCTGAAAAATCTGGGATTTTAAGATAGCTTAAACATCTTTTAGGGAAAATTGGGAGGGGGAAAAATCCATGCTCTTCAATAAACGTATTGCTTTTTGGGTTTTCACAAAACCCTTTTAAACCTTTCTCGGGGTTTGGGAGTTTTTTTAAAAACCCAAAACGCTTTTGGGGTTTTATTTTTAAAATCAAATAATTTTGGGGAAATTTTTAAAAAAAAACCCTGTTTAAAAAAAGTAAGTAAAAGGGTTTATTCTTCACCCAACATTTCAAAACTTTAAACACTTTTAAACCTTTCAAAAACACCTGCCCAAATTTTTGCTTTTTTCTGAACACTACAGTCCCAAAGTTCCACGGGGTTTGGGTTCGGCAAATAGACCCTAGATCTTTTATTAATTGTTTTTCAAACATTCTCAAAAACCCAAAAAACCCCAAATCAATGTTAATAAATTTCATTGTTTTGTCAAATAATTTCCCTTTCTTTTTTTTAAATCAATTCACGATTCGGGAGCCTTTTTTTAAATTTTAAAAAAAATTAAAAAAAAAAAATTGTAAATTCAGTGTTTTTTTTCAAGTCTTTTCTAACAAAAAACCCGATCCTTTTATTAAAAACAAAAGCAAATCCTTCCCGATCAGTAGAAACAGTCAATTACATCCAGGGGCCAATAAACAACTAAAATGGGAAACAACTTTTAACTGGTTGGGGGCCCCCCCAAATTTGGGATTTTTCTATCGGCTTTTCCCCTACACTTTCCGTAAAAACTATGCGCTCAAAAAAAAATTTATTTAAAAATTTTTCAAACACTCAAAATGCTTTATCCCCCCCCTTCCCCCTCCTCCCCCAAATGCCGGGATAGTTACTAACTCTTAACTAAATTCAGGGTTCATTTTTTAAAATCAAAAAAAAACAATTAAAAAAAAATAAGTCGCACTGGCCTGTAACCCCTTCCGCAATGCACGCTGCCCCAAAAATCAAAAGGGGCTGGGGGTCTAAATTTAAAAAACCCCGGGTTTTTCCCCCTCTCTGGGAAAAGTTCCTAAAAATTGATTTCACCCTTTTTGTTTTTCCCCATAACAGAGGGAAAACAATAACAATCCCAAAAAACAAAAAAAATGATAATGAAAGTGATTTTCCCCTTTAATTTGCCCTAAAATAAAATTTTTTTCCCCTGAAAAAAATTTTTTTTATTTTAGATCATGAGAGAAATTGAAATTTTTAAAAGTTGTGTTTTTTGTGTTTTTTTTTTGCAAAGCTTTTAATTTGAATATTTTTACAAAGTTCTACAAAAAGCACTTTAAAGCACCGTTTTTTTGTTTAAAACCCTTTAAAAAAATTTTGCATGAATTAAAAAAAAAATTTTTAAAAACAGTCCCCCGATCATTAAAAACCATAAATTATAAAACTTTTATTTTCACAGTATATTTTAATTTAAACCAAAAAGTTTAAAGTTGGGGGAAAATGCCTTTCTGGTTTTTTTACGTTGGCCGGGGGTTTTGGAAAATCCAAAAATTGGGCCCCCCTTGTCTGCCCCCTAGTGACCTCCTTTTCCCATTTTCATGTTCTCCTTTGGGCCGGCGCACATAAACGCCCACAAACCACAAATTTTTTTTCGGCCCCGGCGAGCAAAAAACGCCCGTAAACCACAATGTGTTGTCTGGGGCACTGGCGCGGCTATAAACGCCCGTAAACCACAATGTGTATGTGTTTGTGTGTCCTAGGAAGAGCCACTGAAAAGGGGGTGAGAGAATTGCCCCAAATTAGACAAACTGAAAGTAGGCAACCAAGTATAAGAAATACCACTATTAGAGGCATATTCCCCAAACTCTTCGCATCTGGCCACATTATCTGTGATCCTCTGGATCTGGCTTGGGGGCCTAGGGCGCCATAGGGTCTCAAGCTAGACCCAGGGGCGATCAGTAATGTGGCCAGATGTGAAGAGTTTTGCACTTTTTTATAATGATTTTTATATCCCTGGAGAAGGTAAATATGTTTGTTCACGATCACCCTATCTTATCTTACACGTAAGCCCCCATTTTGAAATAACGATACGTCGATTTTTAGTGTTTTTGCGTGTTAATTTTAGTTGTACAAAATGTGTTATATTTTGGCCAAAAGTGACATGAGAAGGACGTGACTTGTATGTGAAAAGGGGGTTTTTCGTGCAGAATAAGATACGGTGAGCTTGAACAAACATATTTACCTTCTCTACCCTACTGCCTAACACTACACCCTTTCTACCACAACCATGGGACAACCCATCCCGGCCCGGAGAGCTCCAGTCCTCGGCGCTGTATGTGGCCCTTCACAGGCTGACACCTCCCGGAAGACTCTGCACCCCGGCGGCGACCCTGGCTCCTCACAGTCTGACTCCTTCCCCGCGCTGGGCACGACACCTAACGCACACACACACCAGACGCCCTCTCGACGAGTCCGGGGCTCGAAGGACGCCTCCTCCTCTGAAGCCCCGCCGGACACTGAGGGTGAGGGAAGGCCTGGTGCAGCGCCCTCTCACAGGACGCCCGAACAGGGAAGAGCAACAGGTGGCTGGATAACTCCAGAAGAACTCCGGTAGCAGGAGGAGAGCTGCCTCACAGACGGCAGATGGCCCGGATGGTCTCCCTCTCCCGGGAAAGCAGCAGGCAACAGGAAACCGCCGCTCACCTGCCGGCCCGCGGCAGTAGACTGCGATGGTCTGGCCCCAGTGTCAGGATGGACCAGGATACCTGCTGACACAACTGTAGGCCACTACTGTAATGTTGCTACTACCCGACTCATCAAGGCTCATAGACTACTTGGTAAAGCTTTAATCCTCCATCTCCCTTGCCTACTTCCCACTCAGGCATGAGAGTGACCCTTTGGATTTCGAGTATACTCCCCCAACCCATTACTTTGGGATTATCAGATCCATTCCCTGCCAACCCTTACAACAGCAGTAAAACAATATTCTCCTGAGCCAATCTACGCTATTACATATGAAATTATGAATCACACCCAATTCTCAGAGAAATAAAACCAATCTAAGCACTCCAACACGGACTCCATGGGGCCCCTTAGAAAATACAAAATAAACTAGGAACTGGGCAAATCTCACAAGGAAATGTTTCCACATAGTAATCAGTAGTAATACACATCTCAAAAAGCAACAACAAAAGAACAAAAAAAACTTATCAATTTTAAACGGTTCACAGTTCTAGCATATTCATACCAGAGAATCGGCTCACAGCCACAATCCTTCACATTCTTACCCCTCTTTGCACGGTCAATTATAATCATATATCAACACACCATGATTTGTACGCCAAAATTTCCATCCAGCACCCCACTCTCATGTCATCACTTGTCGGATAACCCAGTGGTTAATCCTTGTTATGCCAACACAACCATACTTCATACAATATTACATGCTGCACATCCTCCGTCTTTATCCTATCAACTGCTGAGCTACCCGCCTTAAACTTTACCTCACCCTTCTTTCCGACTACTAAAATCCATAATGGGACTGTCTCCCTACACCCTAAGATACCTTTCTCCAACCCTATTCTGTCACAAACACGTACAACCCTGCATGTGTGACGACTGTCATTTACTTACAAAAAAAAAAACCTCAAATCATATGGACTCACTGTCCTGTACCAGATATGTACGTCACAGATACAGTCCGCACGCGCACGACACCCGCGTCGAGAACCAAGACTCGTAACGAAAGTAAAAAGACACCAATATAAGTTGAATGGTCATGACCGTACTCCAGTATAAACCACTCGACTACCAATTAGCCTTGGCCCAACTGCACAGTTAACCGATTCCAATGCTGCGCAGGTCAACTCCGAAATCGTTAAACAATTTCAACGAACCACTACTATTTACAACTGAAATTGAGCAAAATTTCCCTTTACGATTCACGCAGACATATCTGCACCTGACTCATATTATGATCCTCAACAAAATGCAACCTCATGTTACCTTCTTATTGAACCCACTGAAATAACATGAAATAACCACAAACAACATCTACATAACCATCCATCAACGGTTATTATATCGAACCCACATTGTCTAGCCAAACTGTCACATGACAATCGAACTCAGGAACCACTATGTACACTACTTACAGAATATACAGAAAAGAGGTAACAACACAAACCGGCTGACAAGAAGTTTCAATCACAGAACCAAGACGACATCATACCAGACAACCAGTATATGCAACAAACACAATACAACTAAACATAACATGAGACAACTACAGTACAACTCGCCATAATACAAGACAACATGACGAACACAACCACCATGAACCTAACAAATCACCAACCTGGACAGACAGACGTTCAACCACACCAGTTCTGCAACTGGCTGAAGTGGCTGCCAACAAAGATGACACGACTCGGCACAGGCCAAGGGCACCCAAACCCGACGAGGACCTGGCACTAACTATGACTCGAAGTCACTCCTCAAAAACTAACGGCGCTGCCGCCGCACCTACAAGGAGTACGTCCACTCCGACGAACACCAGGGACCGAAGTGAAGCTACCCCAACGCAATCCGCCCTGGTCGGAATCAAGCGAACTCTACTTACAACACAAAACAGCGATTGGTCAGAGCAGCGTATCCCTCCGCAGAGCTGACCCGCCCGACCAACGGACTACTTGTTGCTCATGCAACAACACGACAATTTACCACAACAACTCACAGACTTGACAACACCAACAACAGCTGATATCCTGCCCGCCTTCTCTGGTGTAGAACCAAAGTAACAAAAGGGTAACAATCGGGAACGAAACCAACCTCCCGCTTCCATCCCTCAACAAGTGAAGATTGGAATTTAAGAATATTGTATGTCTTATTTCCCCAGCCCCTACCTAGCCTAACCTTCCACCTTAACCAAAACCCCAAATCTACACACGCACGCTCACACACACACATATAGACCTATGCACACGCACACATGCTCTCTATTTCTGAACTACCATTACTCCAAACACTTGGACGGCTGATTTACTACCGCCGATCGGTGACAATGGCCATCCCCTTAACTCGGTAAAGCATTTCACCTACCTGGGCAGCGTCATATCGAACGACGCTACGGTGACCAAAGATGTGGACAACCGCCTCTCAAAGGCAAGCAGTGCATTTGGCCGCCTCCAGAACAGAGTATGGAAAAACCACTCCTTGCAACTCTCCACAAACATGCAAGTCTGCCGAGCTGCTGTACTGTCCACACTGCTATATGGTTTCAGAGGCATGGGTGCTGTACCGGAAACAAATAAAGCAGCTGGAGCAGTTCCATCAGAGATGCCTCCGGTCCATCATGGGCATCAAGTGGAAGGACTACATAACGAACATAGAAGACCTGGAAAGAGCTCAACTGCAAAGCATCGAGTCAATGCTCATACTAAAACAACTTCGCTGGGCAAGGCACATTACCCAGAGGTCTGACACTCACATGCCAAAAGCAGTATTCTATGTGGAGTTGATCCAAGGCAAACGCAATACAGGTGCACCACAGAAAAGATTCAAGGACCAACTGAATAAGCAACTATCCCACCCGGACATCAACCCAAGACTTGGAGCAGTCAGCATCAGATAGAGGAAGCTGGAGAGCTTTAACTCTCAGGGGAACACAACACTTCATGGAAACCAGACGTCAGAAAATGCAGAAGAGAAGGAGAAGGAAAGACCCAGGTCTGCAGCCAACAACGCAGGCCAGATCTACACCTGCCCACAATGCCACAGATCCTGTAGATCACGAATTGGACTAATTAGTCATCAAAGGGCGTGCCGCCCATCCCTGGCGGGAACGTCCCAATAACCTTCGATAGCGAAGAACTAGCCATCATCACTGTCAGGCTCGCTAAGACCTGAACAAAACTACGGAGGACAGACAGACTTACAGAAATACAATACCTAACGCCCCAACTCAAATAAGCAGTCCAGAAAACAGATGAACAGTTCACACATGTATAATTTCATTCAAACCACGACACTGGGGTCCTAAACACTGAATATACACTATATGCCCACACCATCACTTTCTCTCAAGCTCAAACATTCAACCACTTAACACAATTCACACACAGATTTCTAGTCACATACACACCCTGCACAACCAAACTAACACAAGGTCATGAAATTAATTAATGACTAACCTTAATTCGGGTCAAATCCCAATGTGCCAGCCTGGTGCGATGCATCGCTACCATGCAATACAACCCACACGACCGATAACACCTTGGCTATTGGCCCAACAGGACACTGTGAATCTGAGACTTGCTCAACAAATTCACTTACTGGCTCATACACAAGCCAGCAACCAGGGAATGAATTCAACACAATGACAGACCAAACACCAATATAGAATTCCCAGACCTACAATTTTGTAACACAGTGACACACCAATTACTGATATAGAATGCACAAAACTACAACATTCTGTAATGTTCACACACTTTCAAGATTAATTAAACCGGGCCACATTCCAACAACTGGGCACTTAAAGCACGCATGACCAATTAATAATCCAGTAACTGGGTTGCTATGAAATACTCGCACAGAATGGCCCAACCAAGTTGTCCAAAATGTAAAATGTTGACATAAATGTTTCTTTCACCACACAAAAGACAATTTGTCTTGAAAACCTGTGCAGCCTGTGACACACACAAGTAATGACTAATTAACCAACAACTAAACCAGCTATGCAATGATAATATTACTAAATAAATGTAAAGTCACTAAGGAATTCCGCTAGTGTCTTTCACACACTGGGTAGTCCGCTCCACGACGATGAACGATGGCTCACTTCCTTGATCCTGGAAATAATGTCCAATGCTGTTACCCTCAAAACAGCCCCTGTTTGTCGTCAACGTTCACATGTACCACTCGGACTGTCACAGCAACAGGAAGAGTAAACCCACGCTGTGTCACTCCTCGCACAGGGATCCCGTCACCAGCTAAGGCAGGATTACAGGCACCAGCTAAGGCAGGATTACAGGGAGATATCTTGAACCAACACGTGTCTGGCCCAACTCCGAGATGGGTTGTCCAGCGCCACCAAGGCCATCCCCAGACCGGCACATCTACAGCACCCAACCACAGCAACCAAGTCTTCACCCACCAAGGTTTCAGGTACACAGGTTATAGTTCAACAAGAACGCAGCAACCAAGTCTTCATCCCATCAGGGTCTCGGGAACACCGGTTACAGTTCAACAAGAATGCAGAAACAAAGTCTTCACCCCACCAGGGTCTCAGGAACACCGGTTACAGTTCAACACAAATGCAGCAACCACGTCTTCACAAATTACAGTAACGACAGTCCTTCTACTGTACCTCCAACAGCGAGAAGAATACAATTACACAGAAACACAGAATCAGTCCCCTCAAGACTCAAGGCAGCTCCGCTAATCCTTAAGCCCGAACCCTGAACACAAGGTTCCTAAAAGGATTCACCAGGACTTTCAACATAGAATCAACACTTCAACGCACACAATGTCAGAGACTTCCACTCTGAAAAAACAGCTGCAAAAAAAAACCACACTGAACGACAGTTCACCTAACCCCCAGCCTGCTTTACAGTAAACTTGACTGTGATTGGATAATTCAACGTAAGGTTAACTGTGATTGGGCAACTCACAGTGAGGGTGATGCATGACCCAATTTCCCCCACTTCCACGGAAAACACTAAAAAGTTCAAGATACCTCCCTATCCTCTCCCAAGCTGTGCTGTCACACAGATATCCACTGATGCACACACATGCATGTGACGTGAGCAGAAATGTTCGCCGGCTCACCCTAGCACATATAGAGGAAATATTGACTCTAATGCGAACCACGCAAGATACACTGACATGGAACATGATCAGTCCGCACATGCACAAGTTCAAACATGAGTCGCCTCCACTAGATCTGTCTGTAACATAGTACATACATGTACGGCTCAAGTAGCAATGTCAGTGAACCCTGACATACCCCCCTTCCAAGATTGAACTCTACGTTCAATTAACAACAGGTAGACAAATGCTTTCCAACCACAGTATGCTAGTAACACATACTCTCAGATACCCTCCAATTCAACCCAGCCTACTGAGGTAGTCAGCTGCACCATTCTGATCACCCGGGATAGCCTCAACCTTGAACTGGTAGGGCTGCAGCTGTAGTGCCCACTGTGTAACCCTTCCACTAGTCGACTTGACCCGCTCGAGATACTGCAACGGAGAGTGGTCCACCTGTATCACAAACTTTGCACCGTACAGGTACTGCGCAAACTTATTCGCTCCCCACACCAGTGCTAGGCAGTCTTTCTCCATTGTGGGCCAGTTTTTTCTTGGCAGGCAATAGCTTCTTGCTAGCATATGCCAGTGGGTGTAGCATACCCTCCTGTTCCTGGAGTAGGATGGCCTTGATCCCTGTCTCAGACGCACTCCTACTTTGTCGAATGGATTCCATGTGCCAGGAGATCTCACTAGGGGCACTGGTGGCATTCTACCTTTGTCTATAGTCTTTTGACATTATGGGCATGATCTGCAGTACTGAGCCACTTCCTTACACATTCCAGGCCAGTAGAAGTCCTGCAGCACTCTAGCTTTTGTTCATTTAGTCCCCATGTGTCCTGCCATGGGTACATCATGAGCCATCTTCATGACCTCAAGCCTCATACGCTTGAGAACACACACTTGGGTTGTAGTCTTATGTGGCGTGGTGTACGTCCTCACCAGAGTTCATCCTGGTCTGCAAAAGTCACCCAGCCATGACCTGACCGAGCTCGTACACCATTCTCTGTGGCCCGCCGGGTGCATCCAACATTGGGTCTTCCTCCTGCATCTTCTTGAGCTCTTTGAAGTCCAACCCAATGACTTGCTTCGTGACGGGCAATCCCTTGGTTGGTTCTCGCTGCCTCTTGGCCTGAGCTCGTGTCATGACAGCCATCACTGCGTAGGATTCGCATAAACTGGTACTTTCTGCGGTGCATCTTCCCACTCATTAGCAGCCCAATTCCCTATTAGGATTTGCTCACAGGGTTTCTTAAACACTAGTACAACAATTTTGCCCTCCACGAATGGTGACGATACATGCACCTTGGGCACAGGTACCTTGTACGAAGTGCCACTCTCAGCCATCTTCACATCCACCACCTTCCCAATGTAGTCTTCCGGTCAACCAGTGCTTCAGCCACTACTGTATATGTAGCTCCAGTGTCTCTTAGACCTCTCACACTTTGGCCATTCACGGTAACCGTGCACCATGGGTGTAATGCTTCGCAGCACACGTCATGCAGAGGGACGGTGGGCTCTCTGCCTCGAGGCTCTCTAACTCGGCTCCTGCCAGTACTCTAGCCACTGATGGTTTGTTGCCCTTCCCACCTGTGCTCCCTTTGTCACCAAGCCTTGTTTGTGGACACGACCTACTCAGGTGCCCCTTGTCGCCGCACACCAACACGTCTTATCCCCCCTTGACTTAGTCAATGACTGTGGTGTTACACCGCCCTCTTCCTGGTTAGGCCTACTATCCCTTTGGGCGCTGTCAATGTTGGTTTGCTTCTGGGCATGTGCTTGCCCCTACTATTGCCCTGAGGTTGACCTCGCTGAGCCATTCTCTCTGCACCTCCCTCATCGCTCTCTTGGCCTCTGCCAGGCGAGTAGCACGTGCAGCCCCTTCTTCTGCATCCTTCGGTGATGATTCCTTCACCTTTTGATAAATATCAGCAGAGAGCTGGTCGTAATAGGCGCTCCTGAAGGAATAAATCTAAGACATCATTAGGCTTACTTTGGTCCTTGTCAGCAGATACACACCACTGGGAGAAACATGTCCTAAGCCTGTCCAGCATCTGCTCAAATGTTTCAGCCACCTTCTTTTCCATCCTTCTGAACTTTTGACGGTAGGCGTCTGTGTCGAGCGAAAATACCTGAGCAAGGCAGCTTTTACTTCTGCATAGACCTCCAACTTATCTGCAGATAACTTAAGGACTGCATCCTAGCCTTCCCTTGGAGCAGAGCCACTAACTGACATGCCCATGCAGTTGGATGCCAACCACACAGCTTGGCTACCTGCTCAAAATGCTGTAGGTATTCATCTACATCCTCATCATCTCTCATTTGCTGCAGTTTGACGTGCTTCCTATCGGCCCTTTCTTTCTTGCTCTTGGCCGCCTCCTTCTCCTCTGCCCTTCTCTCTCTCTTTATTTGCATCTCTTCTTCCCTTCTGTCCTCCTCGGCTTGGCGTTCTCTCAACACAGCCTGTCGATCCATCTCGTCCTGCTCCTTTTTAGCGAGACGATCACGCTCTGTCTGCTCTTCTCTAGCTTTGCGGTCCTTCAACAACTGCAGTTTCAACTCCCTCTCCACCCTACGCTCTTGCTGGTCCCTTTCCATCCTCACCTCTTGTTTAGCCATGTGGACTCTGTCGTTGATGTACAGGATAAGCTCCTGCCCTGCAAATCCCAATTCCATCCCCTCGGCCTTGAGCCTCGCCTTCAACTCCTTTTCGGCCTCCATAGTATCCCCCCCAGTAGTCATCCTCCTTTGTTCTAAGCGTCTTAGACTAGCTAACCATTCCTGTGTGCTTGAACCAGATATACAAAGTTGGATATACACTATATGGTTTTTAGGATCTGCAACCCTGGTACCTATAGTAACTGGTACTGAACTAAACTGATACAATCAACATGCCAAAGATACCACACACACGGCCGCTCATATAACCCATCACA
The DNA here is from genome assembly GCA_018398815.1 of Conus ventricosus. Lineage (NCBI taxonomy): Eukaryota > Metazoa > Mollusca > Gastropoda > Neogastropoda > Conidae > Conus > Conus ventricosus. The sequence goes on from JAFLJL010002197.1 coordinate 15,169, forward strand.
TGATGTGGAGTTACAATACATCAAAAGTCCACCCTTCCAGAGGAAACTAACTCACAAGATCCTGCAACACCGAGAACAAACCGCACCCACACTGGATTGTCAAAATAACATAAGACTGGCCCTCTTGCCAACAGCTGACAACAATGTCAAATCCAAACAACTGATCAACCAAACTAGCCCCCTCTGGCCAGCCACCATCCATCTGGTCGACACCAGTTAACCACAACGAATTGGCATAAAATGAAACAGCTATAGTTTCCCACAACAAATGGCAGACAACAAAATAACTATAGTTTTGTACAACAAATGGCAGAAAATAAAATAATTAGAGTTATTTACTCTATCATGGACCCCATGACAAAACAGACATTACAGACAAAGCACATCATTTCCACACACTAACAACGGCATTAGCAGGTCTTACACGCCTGAGTGCTCGTTGTCTATGCCCCCAAACCCTTACTAGGCACGCACCCTCCAACCACCCACTGACTACTCTGAGCTCCTAATGTTTACACTCAGAGTGAGTCTGTATGCTTGCCTGAAGTTCCTCTAACAACCTAGAGAACAGCATTTTACCAATTCTAACTCACTTGCTCCTCCACCAAGTTTTTGGGCGAAAGTGGCCTAAAAGCCGCCTTTTCCTGTTCTCTGACAAGTAAGACTTCATAACCAAAAAATAACGATTATCTACAAACAGACATACTGTGTAGGGTTATCCGTTTTTAATACTAATTTACAAAACTTTTCAGATTTTAGTTTTGTTTAATCATGTTTTCTTGATCGTTTTCAATAACATCATTTTCGCGCAAACATTCTTCAAATGAGTCTCTGTCTTTCATGTGAAATAACACTACAGTCTTTAACTGTTCTCTAAAGTCTTTTAAAACCGAGTTATATTTCTGGCATAAAATCCACACACTTATCCCAGCATGTCTTCCGCTGAAAGCTAGTTTCGACAAAGTGTTTCTCTTTTAACTATGTCTCTTTCTGCCGAACAGTCATCTATAATAAATAGTGTCTGCGTTCCTTCAAACACTTTATAAAAGCATTCTAAACACTCACTCAGTTTAGTGCTAGGATTAACTAAATATACGTCATTGTCTGTCCATATAAACCTTCTATCAGATATGCTTTGTTCCTTTTAAGTGTTGGACAGAAAATCACAATATGATCAAAATTATAGCGATAAACTGTTTGTAATAAGTCTAGGACAAATATTGTTTTTCCACAACCAGTCTGCCCACAAATCATTGAACAATGAGGGATTTTATCATAAAGTTTAACTGCTCCATAGTTTTATAACAGAATTTAATCTAATCCAGTTATTATTTTTATCATACTCTCCGTCAAAACTTGTTCAGTATAATAAAACCCTACGAGGCCTAAATGTGTAAGATTAATCCAATTCAGTTCTGTAAGATGTTTCTATTTAAGTCAACATTGATTTTGTTGCTTGTTGTTATGATCTTAATATCCTCACCCTTGTGAGAACGACGATGGTAACGTTAAGGCGTTTAACGTCTAAGTTTGCCAGCTAATATTAATTCCTTTTATAAGGACGTCACTAACGCCCACAACCCATCCCTCTCCACATCTTTAAAGACAGAAATTTCAAATATCATTGTGAACGTGTCTCCTAATTTTCTGCTTGGAAAGAACTGTAATTTTGTAGAAGCTTTTTTTACAACTGTTTCTTTTCTTGGAGGATGTACTGTTTTTTCCCATACGGCGTTATTTCAATTTCTTTCCGACTATTGTCGTCCGGCATAAGACTTACATGTAAAGGGCCAGAGTTGAATGCTTTTCTGAAACTTTTTGCCCGGCTAAAATATGTAAATGGGCTTATGAATTCAAATTTTATTTCCCATTCTAAATATGGTTCTGAGTGCCATTTGAGGTCAGGTTTTCGAACTATTTTATATTCATTACTGGCCAACATTATTTGCCTCTAGATTGCGCAGTTGTTCTAGTTTAGAAAAACTTTTTGCTGTCGCCAACCTCTTTGCGTTTATAATCACCATCTTTAGGGGTACTCAAAACCCATACCAAAGCGCCTATCTCGCCGTTCTGTTAAAAGTCGCAACATCGGGCAAGGTCTTTTAATTCTAAAGTTATACACCCACAGGCGCTAATGTAACTCCTGATCTTCGGCCCACGCGACATTATTTTTAGTAACGTATTATTTTATTTCTAAAACAATGTGTAGGTTTATCACAGTTCACAATTTTTCCCTGCTTTGTCTTTGATTTTTATATTAATGATCCGACCCTCCCACAAACTAATCTTTTAAACTGTAAATTAGGGAATTGTATAATTTCATAATCGCAATATGCAGCTTTCCCTGAGGGAAAAGAGCTCTTAAAACAGTTGAGGGCCTTCCACATATAAGTTTTCATCAGTGCTCAGCTCATCCAAGAACATAGAGTAATAAAGGGTAATGCAAGATCGAGCGGATTTCTCCCTCATAAGTAGTTTTGTTTGACGTAACTCAAAAACTATGAACGGCCGATTGGCAGTTGTAAAGCCAAAACTTTTAGCTAGCTTTTTATAAAAATTTAGTACCCTACTTTTCTTCTTCAGGTTTGAAGGTCAAACTTTGTTTTCAGATTCGCATTGTTAATTTGAGAGCAATGTCGAAGTTACTCATTGCTTCTTTTAGCGAGCAAAACCCGTAATAACCATCAGGTATGGTTAACTGGCTAACTAATTGGCCTTATTATTAACTTTTTTAATCTTATATTCTCCTTGCTTTCTTATATTAAACCATACGACTTTGTAGAATTTTTTCATGGAGCGCGACCGTTCGGGTTCCGCATTCGTTATTAATAGATGTTCTAAAAACGAAGGGCGGTCTTGAGTTGTTATTGTTACAAACATTTTTTTAAAAAAAATTAAAAATGAGTGCATTAAAAATATACTGATGCAAAATATTCTGTTGGGCCCACTACAATCTTAAAAATATAACAACTGACACCCTCGACATTTCTGTGACCCAGACTGACACCTTTCATAAAAAGGTAAGTACTCATTAAGCAATATCTTAACCCCCCTGTTAAAAAGCTACATCCCGAAAGTGTGGTTTAGTCATCCGATGCAGTTTTATCAGAACAGTTAAACTTTGCTGTCTTTTGTGCATCAACTGGGTGTGGAGGGCCGTATGCTGATCATCTAAATCATCCTAATCCTTTGGTGAGGTCAGTGTACAGATTTCATTTTTATTACACTTCAGACGTATTTTGACTGAATGCGAGCGCCATTACCAAATGACAAAACCGTTTTAATCCATTCAGCAACCGAATAGACAGAAGGCTTTTGAAAGGATCGTAACGAATTCAATATTAAGTTAAGACAGACTTTAGACAAAAGTTGGGCCGCAATCATGGCTTAGGCACCCCTTATTATTGGGGCGGCACAGAAAATATAACTATGACTGGAATTTCCCCCTTACACATCTTTCTCTTCAGGCACAGCTGTTTCCCCCGGGTCCATAGAGCAAGAGCATAAAACAGCATGGACAACATTTATCTTAGACGCTTCTAAGGGCCTAACTAAAGCAGGAATAGAACGAATAAACGACTCTGTTCGTACTTACGTTGGGGGTTTGCTAGGCTCGCAAGCACAAACTAGATCGGCATAAAATGATCCTTCTACCGGCTTTGATGCGCAAAAAACAGTACTTAGCAAATTTAGAGGACGCCATTAATTCTACAGTCGATTTACCTTCAAGTATTAAAAGGTTTCCAAATGTTTTACAATTCGCAAGATCGAAAGTAGACTTTGCTGTTGGCAGGTTTATACATGCTGCCTTCTGACCTCAGGCTCAGATAGGAACAATAATAAAAATACAATAAGAAATCCTTGTGGCAGGCAATGAACAGAAAGTTGGAAAAAAAAGAAATAAATTCTGAGCCAGTAATATTGCAAGCAGTAAAAAACAAGATGACCCCCCAAGAATAAGTCATCCAATCCCCCCCTGGCCCAAAGCCCAAAAGGCCATTGAAGACTCGCAAAGCCGCGGGCTCTGTTCGCGAAGTTAAAATAATGACCATGAATATGAAAAGGGCAGCACAGTTGTTGTATTAACTGGGTAGGATTATTGGTCTTTATCTTACAAATATTAACCCGACTTATAAGAGAAATAATGCCCATAAGTGCTCGGCCATAAAGCCACTACTTGTTGCAGTAGACAAAAGCCAGCTAACAAACCTCCTTTAATACCAGGTAAAGAGTCTATAGCTTTACCAGCTAATTTTTTTAATAAACTCGCAAGATGATCAAGCTGTTTTTTTACCCATGATTTATCAGGTGGAGGCGAAGGTGGCGGAGGCACTGGGCTTTGACTCCACCGCCGCCTGTAATAGCCAACACCAGTGTACTTATTGCAAATCCTAAGGCCGTATAACGCTTGCTAATGTGACTCCTTGCTCTCTAAACAGTGTTCGTATTCGTTCTGCTAACGTTGTGTCTTCATATATAAATTTTCCGGATAGTTTCTCTTATTCTATTCACTTGAGTTCGTAATTGGTCTCGGTTAGTAGTCAGCGCTTCTAGTCTTGCTGATCTCTCTTGTTCAAGATCTTTTAGTCTTTGGGTTATTCTTTCTTTAATATCAGGCCCTAAGTTGGCGTCATCAGCCTCAACGAGTTTTTCTTTTTCTCTTTTTATATGCTCATCTAGTTCACCTAGTTTTGCTAATTGTTTGTTAATTCGCCTCTGATGCTTCTCAAAGCATGATCAAGGCCGCTATTTCTCGCATGGGCAGCGTGAGTCGTGTATAGTCTTCAATGCGTGTTTCTTCTGAAAAACTGGTTTCTGCTTCTATTGCATTTATTAATTCGTCTGCCGATTGATTTAATTCTTTAAGTTCCATGTTTTGCATTTGGTTATCTTCGGGAGTTCTTGTAGTGTGTTTGAAGTTTAGAAACTGCATCCCTATCTAATTTTGGTTTAGTAATGCCAAGGCGATTTGATCGCTCACACTGAGCCTTTGTCTAATTGTACTCTTTTTAAAAAACTTTGATGGTCTGGTTTAGATGTAAGCTGAACAAGCTGTCCTTGGTCGCTCCTCCACAAACAAATGGTCATCTTTTACTTCAAAATCATTAGGGTCTATAAATTCGGGAGGTTCTTGGCCTAAACTTGGTATAATGATCTGACCTTACTTTCTGTTAATTCACGCCGCAAAGAGAGCCCCGAGCGATGTTGTACCAAAGGAGTCATTTCACTCATGTCGTCTCCAGAATCTAAAACATCATAATCTTCATCCTCAATGCCTGCCATGTTTTTAAATAATTAACTTTTTTATTTTGTTTTATAAAAAAATGCCACAAGCATATGGCTCGATTCTTGACCCGCATAGAAAACTGAAAGAGCCCCTTGGCGTGAAGGGAAATAAACGGAATATTATTGTTCCAAATAATCCATCTACTATTGATGCAGATCAAATTCTTACTGTCAAATTTCCAGACCTAGGAGCAGATGAAGTGATTGTGCCAGGCTCTGCGCGTCTTACTTTCAAAATAGTACTCGCTTCAACAACAGACCCAAACAGGACAGTTGTACAGAATCTGGGGCGGGGCAATCGTTAAGAAAATTTCTATAAAACTTGAGGGCAAGAAATATTTTCTTTACACAATGCAGACATATTTTAACCTATTCTGATCTATGGCTAACCGGAATGAAAGGGCTGATCTTGCGTTTCAAGGAATCGAAAATGAAGAAGCACTAAAACATAGAATAGGCGTGGAGATACTAAAGACGGCAAAAAGTATGTAGCCGTAAATTTTGCGTATGGAAATCGCTTTTCCATACCCTTAGATTTTGAGTTGTTAAAGCGCATGCCCCATACTTTCAAGGAGCATTAAAAGACAGATGGTCATATGAACTAACTTTTAATGAATACAAACGTGTTATCAGATCATCAGACACCGAAGCAAAGTACAGCATTTCTGACATCTCGTTAGAGTTTGACGTTGTTAGCAACCCTAAATTAGCAGAGCTGATTGAGCAACAATATCAGTCAAAATTACCAATATATTACGAAAGAGTGATTCATCATACAACATATCCAGACGCAGGGCAGACGCTATATGGAATTTTAGTTTTAGTGTTGCAGCAAGATCGCTTTAAAGGTATTTTATTGCTGTGCGAAGATGAAGAACCGTTCAAAAGAGAAGTGAAAAGTTTTTTAATCCAAAAATAACGAAAGTACAATGTTCGATTGAGGTAGTCCTAACCAAATCTACGCTAGCGGGCTTAAACCTTATCAGCATTTTGATGAAATAAGAAAACTGTTTGGAGGCGGGAGGTGTAGAAATCCAACAGTTGACCTTGTGTCTAAAGATTTACATCTTCACAATGTTAGGCTTGATGATATTTAACAACGAAATACGGTTTATGGATTGACCTAAGGTCAACAGAGGATAATCAGTTGCATGGAAGCGGGAGAACTGTGAGAGACGTAATAAACATTCAAATGATAAAGAAGAAGAAGCCGATAAACCGCTTAATGTACATTTGTTTTAATATATGATGCGCAGCTGAATATTGAAAATAGCAGATTAAAAGATGTAGTATACTAAATTATTTTTATTTTAAAAAAAAGCATGTCTGTTCAGGTTTATCCAAATGTGCCTACAGCGCCGCCAAAAGAAGGGATAGTAGAAAGCCCAACATAAAAACCTTTAGATTAACAAACATTACACAAATGCAACAAAAAACTAGAGCAAGACCTTTCAAAATACAGCAAAACCAAACGAAGGTATTCTGCTGCCTTTAATGCTGTTACTTATGTTAATACTGGAACATCAACTATAAGCGCTCTATCGGCAGGAACAAGTGTAGGCCTCTTAGCAACAGGCGTAGGTGCACCCGCAGCTTTACCTCTAGGCGGTTTGTCTTTAACTCTTGGCCTGTGTCATTAGCTGTAAGTGCTGCTAGCAAAAAATTAAAAACTAAACTCCAAAAGCACACAGCTATGATTCAACTAATAACGGCTAAACTTAGTTCGTTTAAACTGACAATAAATAAAGCACTTGTTTGACTCAAACATCACGGATGAAGAATTTAATCGTTTACAGGCCGATTTTAATGACTACAAAAGACAAAAGTTTGATCTTCAAGAAAGGCGAGGGCAAGTTTTTCTCAACAGCCAGACGCCGAGCAGATAAAAAAGGAATGCTTAAAAAAAGTAAACGAGACATTAAACTCTGTTCTAAACAGCCCACAGTAACAACATCGAAGGGTGTTTATACTTTAGTTTATGAGTCCAAGCACAAAAAGACCGTTGATATTGATTCTGATTAATTTTTTTTTTTTAATTTAAATAAATATTTTGAGTTAGAAAAGAAACTCAACATGGCTAAGATATATGAAGGGCAAGACGAATTGTTTGAAGGAATGCTTGAGAGAGAGCGTTTATCAAGAGCACTGAATGATATTGATTTAGAAGTCATTGATCCAGCAAACGTGCGGGCAAGCGTTGTACATGCTATTTCTCAAGTTCCAAGTAAACTAACAATAGACCCGCCAGTTAAAGTAATGTTAGCTGTTTTAATCGACTATATAACAATAAATGAAGAAAATCTAGAAGTCTGGGTCTCAACTAAACAACAGACTATTCTTTCTCATAACGACTTAAACACCCGGTTGGGCAGACGAACTGCTTGCACAGTTTGACGCTGCCGCTGAGAAGCCAAAATGAGAGGCTCTGGTTGGTCAGAGGGCGAAGTTTTAGAGATTAGATTAAAACAGGCTAAGTATGCACCGATTGTTTTGGGAAGTCTACATTCCACTGCCTCGAGAGTTGGTAGCGAAAAGAGCAGTTCTAAACATAAAGAATTCAGACAACAAATGTTTTATGTGGTGTGTTCTCGCAAGGCTGCATTATATCCGCAAAAACGCAGAGAGAGTGTCTAACTATCGTCCTTACATCAATGATCTTAACTTTAGTGGAATATCCTTTCCTGTTAGCGTGGATTCCATTGATCGGTTTGAAGAACAAAACAAACCAATAACTGTTAATGTATACACATGGGATGAGGAAACAAATTTGGTGCCAATTAAAGTGTCTAGAACAGCCCAACAATTGGCGAACCAGACAAAAATCATGTTGACTTACTACTGAATGTTTTCACCAGCGGGGCTACCGCATTACACATTAATACGAACAATGAGTAAACTAATGCAGCATACTTCAAAAGATGGCACAAACAAGAATTCTGTAGAAAATGTTTAACAAGAATGCCATCTGTTCAAGCCGCGAGCGAACATAAGAAACATTGTAAAAGTTCTGTAGACTGTAATACGGAACTAATTACACTCCACCCGGATCTAAAGTTAGTTTTAAGAACTGGAAACGGATGCAAAATTCACCATATGTTGTTTACGCAGACTTTGAATCACTCATTGTTCCTTATGAAGGGCCAGCGCCACAAAAACTTCGAAAAACAGTCTTAATGAGTAATCATCAAATTTGTTCATTTGCTTTCATCGTTGTCAGGTCGGATGGCGTTCATTCAAAGCCAGAATTATATAGGGGCCTAATGCTGCAGAATACTCTTAGAACGCATGCAGCAAGTGCGTAACGCCTGTTCTAATAATCTGAATTTATCTGAAATCATAATGACGCCTGAAGACCAAGAACAGTATGACTCAGCCACACATTGTTGGATTTGCGGTTTAGGCCTCTCATCAGACGCAGAGAATCCGACAGTAAGAGACCATGATCACATTAGCGGAAAGTTCAGAGGAGCAGCGCACAGTAAATGCAATCTTCAACTAAAGTTTGATCCTAAGACATGGAAGCTGCCTGTATTCTTTCATAACTTGCGAGGTTACGACCTCATCTTATAATGAAAGCAGTGGACGATGCCTTCAGGGTGTCATGCATTGCACAGTCATCAGAAAAGTACATGTGCTTTAATCTAAATAACATGTTTTTTATGACTTATGCAACACATGATGGGTTCATTAGAGTCACTGGTAGTCCTTAAAGTCCTGCCCATAACAGAAGAATATTTTGACCAACTCTCGTTAGAAAGGGGCTTTTTATCCTTATGAGTACATGAATTTTTGGGGAAAGGTTTGACGAAGACACACTTCCTCCTAAGGCGCGTTTTTTTCAGTTTTTAGAGGAAAGGACATCAGTGACTCTGATACCAGCATGCTCAAATGCGTGGCAGAAGTTAGAGTGTAAAACAATGGGAGACTATCATGATTAATTGATGGCTGATGTATGTTTGTTGGCGGACGTCTTTGAAAACTATAGAAAGACCTGCATGAAACATTATAGCCTGGATCCCGCGCATTACATTTCGCGCCCGGGGATGATTTGGGGACGCTTTCTTAAAGTTTACTGGATTTACAGATTGATTTTTTGGGTCTGACCTACCATGATTCAGATGATTGAAAACGGATTGCGTGGAGGAATTGTATGGCGGTCGACCTTTACTGTAAAGCAAACAACAAATACTTGGACGACTAGATTCAAGAAAAAAGTCTAACTATTCATGTATTTAGATGCAAACAATCTTATGGTGGGCAATGGCGCAATCATTCCATTACGAATTTTAAAATGTACACAGGCGGCGATCCGAATAATTTTAAAAAAGCATTAAAGTGGTTGGGCATTTTTAACGCCTGATCAGCAGCGTGGGTTTCATTCTAGAAGTTGATTTAGAATATCCTCATGAACTCCATGACCTGCATAATGACTATCCATTAGCAGCAGAAGTCTAAAGATGGACCCAAAGAGAGCCGCCTAAACTTGTTCCTAATCTTCGAGGCAAAAAAAATTATGTCTGTCATTAAGACTTCTACAATTTTATTTAAAACATGGGTTGAAGTTGACAGCATTCATCGCATAATTGTTTTTGATCAAGAACAGTTCATGAAACCAAAACATCATGAAGAACACTGATCTCAGAACCAAATCCCAGATGCTTCAGAAAAAGACTTTTTAAAGCTGATGAAAAACAGCTGTTTTGAAAGACTATGGAGAATCCGCACAAGCGAAAAGATGTCAGATTAGTCACCAAAGAGAACGAAGCAATAAGCGACTTAAAACCCAAATTATCAGGATCAGAAGATTTCATGATCCCCTTTTTTGGCATAATGATGAAAAAAAAGAAGTAAAATTTGGGACAAACCTGTTTTTATTGGGTTTACTGTTTTAGAATTATAAAAGCTTTTGATGTTAGAATTTCTTTATGACTACTTTAAGCCCCTGTATCCTGAGTCCAGAGTACTTTACACAGATACAGACAGTTTTGTTATAATATCCCTACTGAAGACATCTATAAAGACATAGAATTAGAAGTAGCTAAAGGGCATGCAGGATGGTATGACACGTCGATTATCTAAAGATTCGCCTTTGCATTCAATTACTACAAGAAGGTTTTGGGAAAGATGAAGGATGAATTTTTGGGAAAGGTGATCAAGGAGTTTGTGGTTTAAGGTAAAAAATGTACAGTATTTCGAGCAGGAGAAAATCTTAAGAAAGCAAAGGGGAATATCTCGCAGCGTTGTGCAGTCAAACATATCACATGACAACTACAAAGAAGCATTGTTTGGCAATAAGACTTTTCATCTTTGACAACGAAAAACTGCGATCTAATCTACATGAGATCAACACAACAGTTGTAACAAAGAAGTCGTTAGATAGAACAAACACAAAACGAGTATTTGTTAATCCAGAGTTTTCATATGCAATCGGGCATGGGGACCGCATAAAACAGGGATGTTTATATTTTTCATCAACTTTTATTATAAGATCGATCATAGCTTCATCCATTTTATTTAAATTTTTTTCTCATGTTTGCTTGACGCGTTCGAATTTTTTTATTATTTCAAGATATTCTTTTTCCCAAATTTGGGGGTTTGAGTTGTAGGCGATCTGGATGATTTAGCAAGCATTGATTAATCCCCGAAAATGTTTCCTTAATAGCATTACACGCATGAATGATTTCCCGTATCATTTTTAAGGTCTCTTCCTTTACCATTCTTGTTTCGTTCTGCACTTCCCTTTTGAGCTTCCATTTAAACTCAAATAATTTACGTAAATTAATTAAAGCGGAACAGTGTCTGGTGGATTTTCTGCAGTTCTTCCTTCGCAAAAGATCTTTGAGGAGCTGGGTTTTTTTGTTGGCAGTTTCTCGTAAATAATACACGGGCGGATTCATCTTTACAATTCTTTTTATTTCATACGGGTCAACACTCCAAACTGGATCGGTTGCCCCGATGCGAGTGTCCCCTTCTGCTTCCCCCCGGGAAATAAAGGTACCTTACTTTTAAACCAAACGGTATAGTTTGCTGGGTGTACTGGAGTCTTCAGCAACATTTATTGTTTTTCTTTTAATTGCTTGTACTGGTTTTAGACCTTTAAATTCTTCATTATTCATTGCGCGCAAAACTGAGGGCAGTCTTCTGACCCATTCTGTGTTACGAGAATTGTCAATCAGCTCTCTGTGATACTGGTAGGAAAAAGTCTTTCAGCTAACTGTTTGTTAAAGTTTTCAACTAAAGCCTGTGATCTGTGAACTCCCGGAATGCCTCTTTTAATGGTAACTCTATGTTTTAACAATAATTGATTCACTGGCCTTTAAATTCTTTTCCATCATCAACTTGAATCATGCGAGGGTAAGTTAGCGGGCTCGTTGATATATCAGTTGTATGGCAACAGCAACAGCAGAAGCATCTTTTGTGTTAATGGTTCCGCATCTTTGTTTTCTTGAAGCTATGTCAATGACTGTGAGTGCGTACTTAAATCTTTTTCGTCTAATCGTATCAGAGGGTAAATATAGAAGATCCATTTGATGGGTGTCGTTCGGTATTGATTCACAAAGTGTGGTCTCTGTATTCGTTGGGCGCAGGTTAAAAAATTTGCCAAATCGCTTGTTTAGATAACCATTCTTTTGCTGTTTGTTCACTGACTCCAGCTGCTTGGCTTAGCTTTTTAATTGCTGTTATTCCTTCCAATATCCTTTGGGCGAATAATAGATTTTGTTCTTTATTTTTATTCAGCCAATATTATGCGCAACAAAATACACAACAGTCATACCAACACAATAAACCCGATTTCTTGCATCTTTTGTTTTTCTGATGTTGATAAAAGTCACTGAATTTGGTGGGGGTAATGTCTCGATTGGTTTGCCTGTTACAGATAATATTGTTTTATTGCTGATCAACATCTTTAAATGTGTAAGCTGCATGGCCTGTTTTTTCAGTGTGTTATTAATAAAATCTAACTGCTCAATTCTCTGCTTTTCATAGCGATCTTGTGCTGCAGCTAGTTGCTCCACAGCTTTGTTATGTTTTTTTTCTCTCGCCTTCATCCCGTAGTTTACTAAACGCGTAATTACTTCCGCTAAAAAGCAAGCGCATTAACCACAGCGCCGCCTATCATCATTACGAGTGAAGCCATTTTTATAAATGTATATTTTTCTTACATATTTATATTGTCCGGAATTATTCCTTGCTTAACTAGAAAATCTTTCGTAGCAAATGAAGCTGCAATAATAGCAATTAGCTTTGCTGAATCCTCAAAGTCTAGTTTGCCAAGATCTGCTGGTTTAATTCTTAACAAGCTTTTACCAAGCATTGAGTATCCTACACTTAGACTCCAATAAGAGCAGAATGGTATACAAGGTTGGTAATAGTTTTTTCGGTGCTCATTTTTAGAAAATAAAATAATTATAATTATTAAAAAACATGAACAGTGATGATCTACTACAGCTACAAGGTGGCCTAAACCTTCCTGAACTTATGAATGACCAAGTTGATGGCCAAGCTATTATGCCCAAAAAGAAGAGGCTGTATTCTTTGGCAGCATGTGGAAAAACAAAACAGTTTCTCGGAACTGAATTCAGCATTGAACAGATTCAACAGATGTCGCCACAAGACATTTTAAAGTATCATAACAGGTATGAAGCGCAGCTGGGGTCTAGAATGGTGAAAAGTGTGGGGGCAAACGGTTCTTAGTTTGTACACTAAACTAGTCAGTAGATTTGCTCCCATTGATTCTGAACAAGATCTTACGTATGATTTAACGCAAGATCCAGTTTTAAACAAAGTCATTAGAGTCTCTAGGATGTGATTTATACTATAGATTTGGAACATTGTTATCGCCATTAATCATGGGATTAATAACTTTTAATCATATAGATTTTATTTCCCTTCAAAATGACCGAGCCAGAAAATCAGCAGAATCAGAAAACACTGAATCAGGTGGAGAAAGTAACCAAGCCAGAAAATCAGCAGAAAACACTGAATCTGGTGGAGACCAGTGAAAAGCATCCTCATCCTGGGCGTGTTAAAGCAGGAAGAAAATTAGCAGAGTGGAACAGACAAAAAAAAATTAATGTTACAGAATATGACTCATCAGAAAACAAAACACCGCCAACGCCAGAACAAGTTGATTCAATCCCGCTATAAAAACTCATGCGATTCAAGGGCCCAAAGTCTTCATGCAATATTGAACTTAAAACTGTTGCCATTTTGGTTGCGCTGCTGGGCGTATTACGTTAAAAATATATCCATGGCAGCGAAAAAAAAGCAATCAAAAAAAT
>JAFLJL010002198.1:5000-30000 GCA_018398815.1 Conus ventricosus
GGTTCACTATTGGGAAAAAATTTAGTTTTTTTTACGGGGGAAAAAAAAAAAAAGGGGGGGGGATAAAAAGGGGTTTACCCATTTGTTTTTTAAGTATTTATGTTTTTTTTCCCCTTTTTCCAAAAGAAAGAGGTCCCTTGAATAGCAAAGGGTGGCTTTAAAGGGAAAAAAGCTTTTTGGGGAAAGTTGTGGGGGTTTCTTTTTTTTTTTTTTTGTTTTTTTTTTTTTTTTGGAAAGGGTTTGTTTTATTTTTGTTTTTTTGGCGTAAATTTTCCAAACAAACATTTCCACAATTAAAAGGATTTTCTTTCTTCTTTTTTTTTTTTTTTTTTTTAAAAAAAGGGTTTTTTTTTTTTTTTTTTTTTTTTTTTTCCCCCTTATTTTTCGTGTTTTTTCCCCCCCACCAATTTTTCCTCTTTTTTTTTTTTTTAGGTTTTTGCCCCTTTTTTTTTTTTCTTTTTTCAATTTTTATTTTCTCTTTATCTTTTTTTGTTTTTTCCATTCCCCTCCCTCTCATCTTTTTCCCTTCTGGTTGGGTTTTTGGGCTTTTTCCCCCCAATCCTTTTTTCTTTCTTTTCCCTCTTCTTTTTCCCCCTTTTCCTTTTTTTTCCCACCCCTTCCCTGTTTTTGTTTTGTCTCCCCTTTTTCCCCCCTTTTTTTACCTTTCTTCTTTTTTTTTCTCCTCCCTTTTTTCCCCCCTCCCCCCCTCCCCCTCTTTTTCCCCTCGTTTTCCCTCTCTCTCCCCCCCTCTCTTCTCTCATTCCCTCCCCTCCTTTTCCTCCTCCTCCCTCCTCTCTCTCTCTCTCCTCTCCTTTTGGTTCCTTTTTTCCTTTTTTCTCCCTCCTCTTTTTTTTTTTTTTTTTTTTCCTTTTTTTTCCCCCTTTTGGGGGGGTTTTTTTTTTATTTTCCTCCTTCCCGTTTTTCCTCTTTTTTTTTTCTCTTTCCTGTTTCTTCTTTCCCCTTTTTTTTTCCCCCCGTTTTTTTTTTTTCCCGCCCCCCCCCCTTTTTGTTTTTTTTTCCCCCCCCCCCCCTTTTTTTCCCCCTTTTTTTTTTGGGGGGGGTTTTTTGTCGGTCCCTTTTTTTTTTTTTCCCCCCCCCCCCCCTTTTTTTTTTTTTAAACAAAGGAAAGGGGGAAAAAAAAAAAAGCAATGAACCCCCCCCTTTTTCCCTTTTTTTTTTCCCCCCCCTTTTTTTTTTTTGGGAGAAACCCCCCCCCCCCCCCCCCGTTTTCCCCCCCCCCCCCCACCCAATTTTCCCCCTTTCCCCGGTTTTGAGGGGGGGGAATTTGAAAAAAAGTTTTTGGGAAAAACAATTTTTTTTTGTTTTTTTTTTAATGTGGTGGGTTTTTTTGGTGTGTGGGTGGGGGTGTTTTTTTTTGTTTGTGGTTTGGTATGGGGGTGGGGGTGTTTTGTGGTGGTGGGGGGGTTGTTGTGTTGGTGTGTTTGGGGTAGATAGGGGAAGGAGGGTTAAAATGTGGCACGGCTCCGGGTTTAAATTTCAAACTGGGTTTTTCATTTTTTTTTGAATTTATGGGAAAATTTCTTGTCCCGTGGGGGGAAAAAGGGGGGGGGGAGGGGCAGGGGGAAAAATTTTAAAAAAGGGGGGGCGGGGGAAAGGGGGGGGAGGGGGGGGGGGGGGAGGGAAGGGGAGGGGGGGGGAGGGGGGGAAGGAGGGTTTTTTTTTTTTTTTAAGATATAAAATGAATGATAAAAAGGAAGAAAATTCGGGGCATTTATTGGATTTTATTTTTTTCATAGACCCCGCAAAAATGAGGGTGAATGCTGGATAATGAAGGCCGATGCCTTTGGGTAATGTTGGCATGGGGCACTACAAACCCCCTTTAAATGGGTAATTTTGGTTTTTAAGGTTGGTGTTTGTTTGTTGGGGTTTTGTTTTGTTGTGTTTGGTGTGGTTTTGGCGGTTTGTGTGGTTTCAGTTAATGGGTTGGGGTTTATTTAAATTTTTTTTTTATGAAAATTTAAGACACTTATTAAAAAAAAAATAAAAAAAAAAAAAATCCCACACAATTTTATCTCCCGTTTTTTTTCCCCATTTAATTTATCTTCAAAAGGAAAAACCCTGGACGTTTTTTAAAAAAAAATTTTTCAAAATAAGGGAAAACCCCAAAGCGTTTAGGGTTTTTAAAAAGCAAGCTTTGTCCCCCCTTCACTTTCCTTTTCAATGTTGTTTGATTTTGATAAACAACAACGGGTTTAAAAATAAAAGTGGTGCCAGTAAATTGTGGAAAAAAGTTGCGAAAAATTTTGTTTGCCCCGAAATAAAAAAAAAGAAATTTTGCCCAATTTTGAAAACCAATTTCCCGTTTTTAGCTTTTTTTGATAAAAATAGATTGCGTGGGTTAAAAAAAACTGGGAGAAAAAGACGAAATAAAATTAGGGGCACAAAAAAACCAGGGGGCCCTTGGTGTTTTGTAGGTTTGAAATGCGGGGGTTGTGAAAATTTTATTGGGGTCAGTTAAGGAACCTGTGGGCCAAAGCCGTTTAGTAAAATACCCCAGATTGTGACAGTAAAGAGTGTGCCAAAGGGGAAAGAAAAGAGGGAGAATGACCGGAGGGAAAAAAAGGAAGGTAATATATGGAACAGAAAACAAGGGTAAAGTGAGTGAGACCTTCGATAAAATTTTTCTTAGATATTTGCCCTTTTGGGGCACATCAAAATCCCCCAATTTACACCCTAAACCAACTTTAAAATGCCTAGCTTGCTCTATCTTTTCATTGTTTTCCCTTAAAAAAATTGTTTTTACGATAAAAACGTTAACAAAAAAGGAAAAGTATAAAACCCAAAACTGCCTTGACTGAGTTATTCCCCAAAGGGTTAATGCTTGTGTTTTAAAATTTTATATTTTAACCCTTTTAACAGTTTTAAATCAAATGGCTCAATCTTCATATTATACAAACACTTAGATCCAAAAATGCGTCTTCATTGGGAACTCTTTTACGATTTTTAAATAATAAATCTGCTTTCACCAAATTCCACTTCTAAAAAGGGTTGCATCAAGGTGGTGAAATAAATTTACAAAATAGGATTAGTACAGGGCAAACACGATTAGAAGAAAACAGTGAAAATGACGGCTCTACGTCAATCAACTGTTCCCGGGTAAACCGAATTTTAAATTTAGGCATTTAAGACGGGGCGCACAAAAATTATTAATCGGAAATGTGCCTTAATACGTTTTTAAATTAAAAAAATTTTGTTGCGTTATACAAAAAAAAAAGATTTGGGTCTTTTTACCCAACCAGTCTTCTTTGACAACACTAACAACTCCCCACGGAACGATGAGACTCGGACCTTTCCCCTTTTAAAGATTGGGGTGTCGCGTATGCCCTGTTTGCCCCTTCAGTCCGCCTCGACTGATACCTTCAAAAGGTTTTTCTTGCTTTTCGAAAAATTTTGCCTTTCTTGGGGAGCCAATCTCACGGACCGGTTGACCCAAGACGTACGACCCAAACGGTAATATCCGCCATGCGGGGACGGAGAAACCACGACACTTGGTTTTGCGTTTTGGTCAGTACGAGGGTTTTTCCATCCCTCCCCTTGTAAATTTTTTATTATTAAAAAAAAAAAGTCTGCATGCCTTTAAAAATTATAAAGTACGGGCCTAAAGCAAAAAACTAAAAATTATTTTTTGTCTTTTTGGACTTGAAATATTAAAAAAGAGCAGAGCAAAGCCAAATTATCGATTGCGTCATTTTCCCTTTTTGGGTTTTTAAACCCCTTTTAAAAAATTTTAAAAATTACCCCATTCAAGCAAATTTTTTTAGAAAAACCCCCTAAAAAAAGGGATTAAAAATTCAAATTAAAAATTTTGAAAACTAATAAAAAAAAATTTTTTTTTTTTTTTTTGATTTTTTTTTTTTTTGCAGGATTCCAGGTCTTACTCTTCAAAACTGTACTTTCTGCTCATGTAGTCGCCCGCTTATTTTCCCAGCGTACTCTGTTTGGAAATCTTGATCTTGCGGGATTTTGCCCAACTAACAAAGCGACCGTTTTGCAGTTTTGTTTTTTTTTTGACATTGAAAAAGTTGGGGGTCTGTTTCCGTAAAAAGTTGCACCGTAGAGATATGGTTAAACTTTTTGACGCCCACCAATCCCAAAGCATTTTTTCTCCACGTGGCGTAGTTCCTTTCGGGTTTGTTAGTTTCTTACTGGCATAACCCTGGCGTACTTTCATCTTGCTTGAAGTAGAATTTGCCCCCACCTAATCGCTGCGTCTGTGCTAAAATGGGGTTTTTTTCCTTGTCGGCAAATCCAAGGGGGTGCGCTGACGGTTTTTTTTCTTCACGCCCCCAGGGGTTTTTTTTTTAAATTTCCCTTGACCAACAATCTTCTCCGGGGGTCTTTCTTTGTCAATCTGCAATGGTACGCAATCAGGCGGTTCAAAAAAATTTCCGATAATTCCTGCCAACCCCAGGAATGACCTTTTTTCCCTTTTTTGGGTCTCGGGTCTTTCGCTTTTCTAAAACTTTTCTAGTTGCCCCGCCTTGGCCTGCCCTTCCTGTCCAACCTGATGCCTAAAAATGGCTTTTTCATGAAACCCAAAAAAAAGATTGATGTTCCGTGGAGGCCGGGGCCCCTTTGCAGCTTTAAAAAGTACGGCTTTGATTCCCAAAAGTTTCCCCCAAGTTCAGAACGATTAAAAATACCAAAAAAAGTGTGGAATCTTTGATTTTTTCACACAATAATTTCCTAAACCCTTGTGAACACTTACTGCTTTTTCTCATCCCCGGGCTTACTTCCTTTGATATGTCCCTTTGGGGGTGCTGAAAGCGTCTTTGGTTTGTCTTTCTCATTCATTGAATTCCAAAAATCCCTTGACGATAAATTTTTGGAAAGTATCTTGTTTTTCCGACTTTGCAAAGAATTTTTCAAATGTCTGGTGTGGCCCCTGGTAAAATTTGTCATGAATCAGCTCCTGTATTCGATACAGAACCTGACTGTTGACTTTCTTTTAAAAAACACAAGGGGCCTTTGGGGTGATAGGGCGGTTCTTTTCATTTCCCATGGCTAGAAAATTTGAAATTTTTTTCCTTTTTCACCGGTTTCTTCTAAAGGGGCACGGGGTCGATTCTTTAAACCCGGGTTTTGTGTGCCAGTCTAAAACCCCCGGGTAACCAGATTGGTTCCCGGCAAACCGTGAAAATTTTTTTCATGACGAGAACATTTTTCCCCCAAAGCCTTTCTGTTCCTTGATAGTTGTGGCCAAATACAACATTGCTGGGGGTCCCGGTTCTCTTCCCAAAAGGTATGGGGTATATAAACAGTCAAATATCTTCATATCCCCCCCTCTAACAACGGACGTATCTTGTTCTTCAACCCTTTCCCCTTTTCGAAGTATTTTTTGAGAATTTTTTGGTTTCTTCTCCTGCCATTGATTAAATCTTGAATAGCTGGATTCACCCTTCGGAAATGGTGTAGGGGGCCTTTTCCGGGTTTAATTAGTTTGTTGTTTTCTGGGGAAAGTACACTAGTACCTTTTTCCAGGAATGGAGTCTTTTTTTCTTTTTCCCCTTTTATACTTCGCTTGACGCCCGGGCAGCCTTGTCCAGTTTGTCAGACTATCTTGCATGTTTTTTCGACCTCTCCTTCAATCAATGACATTTTCCGCAGTTGTTCGACGTCTGTTTCTAGCTCCTCCCCTCGCCATATTTGTTTTTTAAAACCGCATTGGTCCCCGCACATGTCTCCCATAGAAAATTCAAAGGGGGAGAACTTGAGGATTTTTGTGGGGCTTTTCCCCGAACAAACAATACTGCTGGAAGAAATCTGTCCCATTCTTTGGGTTGATCCCAAAAAAAGTTTCTTTTAACATGTTCAAGGCCATTGAATCTTTTCCCAACGATTTCCTTTGGTTTTTGAGGTGGTATGGGTTGTGGTGATACCTTGATGTTAAAAGTTTTACCTCTTGCATTGCCCAGAAAGAAATTGACAAACCCCTGTCCGGGAATTTGTGTGGTATTCCCCCCCGCGCCAAAATTCCCACAAAGCTTACCCGGCTTTTGTTTGTGTTCGGATTGCTTTGCTTTGCGTACGCGTGCATAAACGATTACGGTGAGAATGTTCTCTTCCCGTGATGAAGGGTTGATGGGTCCAAATTTCCCTGCAACCGATGGAATGGTATTCAATCAGGGGCATCCCCAACGGTGCTTTTTCCAAACTATTTTCTGCCATCATCTCTGCAAGTTCGCATGACCACAAAAATCTTTTGACGTCACCTTCCCCTGGCCAAAAGAAAACATGTTGCAGACGCTCTTTTGTACTTTCCCCACCAAGGTGTCCAGCAAAAAGGTATTATGAGCTACTTTTAGTAACGTTAGATCTGAGTTTCCTGGTTTCCACAAATTTGGGGGTTGTTGGGCGTTTTGGTGTACGCACCTCCTATACAGTATTCCTTTCTTGTCAAAATGTGTTTTAAACCCTGTTTTTGCTGGTACTGCGTTGTCTGGTTTACGGGCCAAATCGGCAACTTCTTGAGTGAGGGCTTTTTTTGTTTTTCTTTAAACTCTGCAGGAAACAATTTTGCATGTCGCTTCTTTAAACTTGACGGTTTTTATCTGTTTGCCGTTAAAAGCTGCCCCGGGGGGAGGGATAGACAGTACATTAATACCCCCTTTTCTTTGCTTGCGTTTTTTCCAACAAAACTGGGCAAAAGGGTTTTTCCTTTTCAGGACTTTATTTTGTCTAGGAGGGTCTCCATGGTAATTTCGCCACAGGAAGAATTTTTTGACGATGACGATGCCAGTGAACCTCTTTTTTTCGACCTGTAAACAAGCTCTGGAACAAAACCTTCGACTTCTACCGTGCAATAAGATTGAATTCGATCCCTTCAATTTCGCCCAAAATGTTGATCCCCCTTTGTTGAATTTTGCAGCCGCGTCCCTGTACACATCGCGTGTATTTCTTTTTGGTGCAAACCCTCTGGGGAATTTTCCTCCACACGGTAAAAACTTTATCAAAGCGATAATTTTTTTTTCCCGTCGTTGCCCTCCCCTTTTCAGGTACAGATCCCTCGGGCTTGCCTCTTTTCCCACTTCCTTTTGTGGACCTCTGTTTTCATTTCCCTGACCCTAACCCAGATGATCATTTGCTACACGGGAAATCCTCTCCACAAGTCTCGTCTGTTCAAAAAAGATCTGCTGCTGCAAAAAGCTTTCCCTTTCCTCTGGGATCCTTTCTCTGATAAATCTTGCCCATCAAAAGGCAATGTTCCCGAAAAATTTTTTCCCGGATTAACATTTTCTTTCAAACCCTTTCTGTCCGTTGGCGTTCAACCACCCCTTTTACCCATAGACAAACGACCCCCCCCAAAGCAAGAGGGGCAGTGCTCTCTTTGTCTTTTCTTACGAAATTTCTGTCTGTAAAGACCGCACCAGTTAACTTATGCAAAAAATCCTTTTTGTGGGGTAAGTCCCGACTCGGCGGGTTTTCACATACCTTCCCAGCTTGCCCTTTATTGGGCAAAAAGGCCCCCCCATTCCTCCTCGTTTCCTCCTTGATTTACTGGGCCCCCTTTTCAAAAAGAGTTTAAAAAAATGCCAAAGGCGTCCTTGTCTTTAATAAGGGGAACTTGACCTTAGCCGCATCATCGAGAAAGGTTTGGGGGCTAGACTTTGGTTGAGCATCCCACTGCCTCCGCTTTTTTTCTGCTAACTCAAAAGTAAGTCCTCGGCCCCTTTTTTTCTTCTCTTCCCTTTTTCCTTTTTTTCGTTTTCGTTCTTTTTTTCCCCTTCCCCCTTTTCGTTCTCTTCTTCCTTTTTCCTTATTTAAAAAAACGGTTTGCTCCTTTTAGGCCCGCCTAGTGCCTCGGGCTTTCCCCTTGTTGGAATTGCCCCCCTTTTAATTTGTTGAACGACTTTTCCATGGCGATGCCTGACGTTTTTGGGGCTTTCTTGTCGGCATGGGCGCCTACCCCGCAAATCCTTTTTCTTAAAAAAAATTTAATAAAAACAAAAAAAACGCGGAAACGAAATTCCGTCCGCGTTAAAGCCCAAATGTTTTTGACAAACCCACGTTTTAGAACAAGGTGTAAAAAAAAACTTCCCACCAGACTGGGAACACACAAAACCCAAACCCCCCGGTAGTAAAAAAAAAATGGGGAAAACACACTCGAAACCCCCAAACCGGTATTTAATCACTTTAAAAAACCAAACCCCGGTTTTACCAAGCTAAACCAAAAACGTACAAAAAGACGAACGGACGTGTGAAAAAAATATCTCCGGGATCGACGTACGATTTACAAAAATAATTACGGCGCCCCAAAAATAGCCGTGGGACCCTCGCACCACTTAATACTTACGTTTGAAAAAGCCCTTTAAAAATATCAAATTTTTCTCTAATCGTTGTGCCCAATCCCACACAAATACAACAAACCCCTGCAAACCCAAGGGAGAAAGTAAATTTTGCACTAAACCGGCAACTTGAAAAAATCTTTTTATCACATGGATCTGAAAATAGATCTAAAAAAAGAATCAAAAATGTCGGGTAATAGATGAATTGGCCAAGGTCTTACTTTTTCTGTACTGGTGGGGCCTTTTCAAAAAAAGGGAAATAAGAACAAATAGCGCGGACTAACAAAAAAAAAAATGATTTTTGAACAAAAATGTGAAAAATTTAAATTTTTCATTATATGTTAGATGGGGCAACACATTTTAAGGGTAAAGGAGCGACCGCCCAAACCCCCCACTGAAAAAAGGGGAAAGGGGCGGTCTAAATTTTTGCCTTCGTCACAAACCCGGTACTTTTAGATCGAAAGATCCCCGGACAGCCCCCAAATTTTAGTGCTTTTTAATAAGACCCCTTAAAAAAATATGGTTTAATGCTTTTCAAGAACAAGAAACCGAGTAGGTTTAACTTTTCGTCCCCACCCCCTTCCCTCCTTTTTCCCTGAATAAAGGTTATTTTTAAACAACAAACGAAATTTTAAAAAAAGTAACATAAAAGATATGTTTTCTGCAGGGAAAAGTCGTTTGTTGCTTGAAAGATCGTTGTTCCCTATGAAAGAATTTTCACACAAAAAAAAATTGCAAAACACTTTTAACACCAAGTCTTGTCCTTTTTCACTTCGCTTCTTTGGACACAAATTCGATTGTCCCTCGTGTACAAAATATTCTTCCGGGGAAAAAAAACAAGAAAAATAATTATACAAGAAGATAAACAAAGAAAAATGCTGAGTGTGTGTACTGCTTTAATGGGAGGATGTTTTATGGATTTCCACTCAGCTTCCAATCCTGTGGTTCCGGGGTTTCCCATGATGTAAAAAAGTCCCAAACCCCCAATTCCGTTGGGTTTTACGCCCGCCGTTCCTTTTCGACGAAGGGTGTGCGGGATAAAGGTGTCCCAAGGTGAAAATAAGATCGAGAGATGTCAGGGGGAAAAGGAAAAGTAGAGTGTTTAGGAACGAACAGAAATAAGATGATGAACCTCAAAATAACAATTGCTTAATCTTGCACTTTAGTGGGACATCACTAATCCCCCCATTACACCTCTTAAAACCCTTACAATTGCACTAGCTTGCTCTTTCATTTACAATTTTTTCCTTTAAAAATTGCTTTACGATAAAACTCGTTAACAAAGAAGGAAAATGTTCAAAATTTCCAATCTGCCTTTACTGGTATTGCCAGGCTTAATGCTTTAGAATTTTCAATTTTATTTAATCCTTGAACAGATTAAACAAATCTCAATCTTCATATTTTAAAGTCACTTAGATCCAGAAAAAAACTTCTTATAGCTTAACTCTTTACGATTTTTAAAAAAAAATCTCATTCACAAAATATCACATCTTCAAATATATTGCATACAAAGAAGTGAAAATAGAATTTTCATAAATGGATTTGACAGGCAACACGATATGATGAGAGCAAAAAGTGAAAAAGAGGCTCTCACTCATTCCGTGGTTTTCGGTAAAACCTGAAAAATTTAATTCAAATTTTAAATACGGCGCCCAAAAAATATTATTTAATCGGTTTAAATTGCCCTTTTAATAGATTTTTTGAAATAAATTTTTGCGTTTTTAAAAAAAAAAATGATTTCGGTCTTTTTACCTCAACACCGTCTTTTTTGACACAGCTACAGACTCGCCCCCCGGGAAAAATGGGCTTTGCCTTTCCCCTAAAAGTTGTGGTGCGCTAGCCCGTAGTCCCCCCTTTATGGCCTCGACTGTACCTTCAAAAGGGTTTTTGCTTTTCGAAAAATTTGACCTTTTTGCGGACCATCTCACGTCGACCGGTTTATCAAGATCGTACGATTGCAACGGGCATCTCACTGCACATGCGCGACGGGGAAACCCTGACACTTTGGGGTAAATTTCCCATGGGTCATACATGGTTTTTCCCCCTCGATTGTAAATTTTTTTATTTTTAAACAAAAACAAGTCTCTGATGCTGAAATTAAAAGTACGCCGAAAAAACAAAAAATAACAATTGTTTTTTCGTTTGGACATAGAAATATTAAACAAGAGCAGACGAATAACGCATGTATCGATTGCCATTTTTAATAAAATGACCCAGCTTAAAAAAAAAATGTCCAAACCCTAGTATTTATCTTTTTTAAAAATTTTGCAATCGGTACTGCGAAATTCCATGGCAATTTTACAACATGGGGAAACCCAAAAAGCGTAAAAACATTACCAAAGTTTGTCATTTAATGCCTTTTCCCTGATAAGGGGAGGCAACACTGAGCACTCAATAAAAGTTTTACAGAAAGTTTTCCCCCGCGACACAAAATATACCCTGAATATTTAGGTTTTCCCAAATATTCACCTTTAAATTATGAATTTAAACGACAAGGCCTGGGACCGATGGTAAACAATTTTTTTCACTTAAATTTTTTTATGTATAAAAATTTTCCATATTTGGATTAATTCACAAGGGAAAATCAAGGGACTGTTTAATAAAATTTTCACATTTCTATTTTTCTCCTTCTTTTGCAAGACTGTTCAAATTTTTTTCCATTATACCCAGAGATGGGCCCAACAAAAAAACAATTCTTAAACCTAAGTTTAAACACAAAACGTAGATGTTTTTATTTCAAAAAGCAAATTTTTCTAGCTTTGGGATCCCAAAACCCCTTTGGATTTTAAAACGATTTGGGAAACAACACAAAAAAATTTTATAGAAACAATGGTGTATCCCCTATGGTCAAAGCCTCAAAATTTCATAAATTCTGAGGATTGATTGAAAAAACCCCCTTTCCTAATAATAGATTTCCTGACATTTTAAAAATTTGGATAAAAGCCGAAACCCCATCGGGATTCCATTAAAGACCCATCTTTAAACACTTTTAAATTTAATTTTTTTCCCCCCGTTTTCTAAATGTTCCCGAACTTTAGTTGTTAAAATATTTACAATTATCACTTTTCTTTATCGAAGTGCATTTGTAATCAAAAGAAGCATTTAGGTGCTCCCAAGGAGGCATTGTAGGTACCGCAGGAAATTCTGGAATATCAGTAATATCAATATTACAATGTGACATAAAGTCAGATGTGTAGTTTCTAATTGGTTGAATATGTGACATGTTTTTAGACCTCTTAGGAAAATCTTTACTGGAATCCATCAGTATTTCTTCAGTAACTGAATTTTTCAACAGAAAGACTTCTGACAATATATTTGGATACATCCAATATTCGCTTCTCATTTAGTGGTAATATATTTGTTTCTTTATAACATCTATGAGTGTTTGTATGAACTGGGACTCACAGAGCTAATTTCATGGCCTTACTGTCTAAGCTTTGCAATCTATTCAAAAGAGAATTAGGCGCAGAGAAATGCACTTCCTGCCCATATGTCAATTTTGATCGGACTAAAGAGATGTATAGATGTAAAAGGGTATGACAGTCCTGACCCCATGGTTGACAACATATAATTTTAAGAACGTTTAATCTTTTACTTGTTTTAGTGTGTTCTTTTTTTTCGTGTGTGTGTGTGTGTGTGTGTGTGTGTGTGTGTGTGTGTGTGTGTGTGTGTGTGTGTGTGTGTGTGTGAGAGAGAGAATGAGAAGAGAGCGAGAGAGCGAGAGAGAGAGAGAGAGAGAGAGAGAGAGAGAGAGAGGAGAGAGAGAGAGAGAGAGAGAGAGAGAGAGAAGAGAGTATTTTTCTCTCATCGTTTCATTCTATCTTATGTTGGCTTCATTTTCAGATAAAATACATTTGATTGCTTCTTTCCTGTTCATGAACCCCCTACACTACATTAACCTTTAGCCTACAAACCAACAAACACCTGACGAACACATGCTAACTGATTGATAAGTGAGATATACGGAAATTGATTGATGTCTTCAAAATCTCCTGAAACAGAGAGAGTGTGAAAATCAATCAGTTCCACTCTCTTCTCCACCCCCAAGATACAGACTGATTAATTGACTGATTAATGGACCAACACTCACCTTGGCGTGCCGTGCTTGGTGGCAGAGCAACTACACGGAGTGTACCCGGCAACCCGTTGCGCTGCGAGTTTGGAGACCAGTCAGGGAAACTGGGGCTGTTGACCATGAAGGGCGTCACGCTGGAGACTGACGTCAACTTGCCTCTGGTTGGACCCTTCTCAGGTATGGTACCACACTTGAAGTCTTCCTCCCCATGGAAATGTTGCAATGATGAGTTTAGTCATGGGGGTGACACCGTTGTCGTCGACGTCTTCGTCGTCGTCTTCATCATCTTCGTCGTCGTAGTAATAGTAGCATCATCAACCGAAGCAACAGCAGAAGCAAACAGCAATAGCAGTTTGCAGCAGCATCAGTAGCAGCAGCTGTATCGGTATTAACAGTGGCAGTAGTGGTAGTGGCAGCAGCAATAATAATAGTAGCAGTAGTTATTCTTGTTGTAATAGCAACGGTACTAGCACAAGCAACAGTATAAAAAAGAGCTAGTAGTGAATGTAATAATATTCATAGTTGGAGCAACAGAAGTAGCAGGTGCAGCAGGAAGATGAGGACGAATCATTATTGTAAAATACCGCAACAGCTGCGGTAATATTGCAGCGATTGTAATTGAAAATGCAGCAGCAACACCCGGATCAGCAGCAACAGCAGCAGCAGCAGCAACAGTAACAGTGATAGTAGCAGTTGTATTAGTAGCAATTTAAGTAGTAGTAGTAGTAGTTGTAGTAGTAGTAGTGTAGTTGTAGTAGTGGTAGGAGGAAGAGGTGGAGGGGAGGAGGAGGTTGAGGAGGAGGAGGAGGAGGAGGAGGAGGAGGAGGAGGAGAAGGAGGAGGAAGAGCAGGAGGAGGAGGAGCAGCGGCGTCAGCAACAACAGCAGCACAGCAGAAGGAGCAGTGGTACCAGCAGCAAAAGGACCAGCAGTAGTGTTATTAGTCGATCTTGGCACAGTTACTGTGGTTGTCGATATACGATTGAGGTAACTTGTAGAAATATATGTTGCTATATATGTTTGCTGTTGGCTCTCTTTTCATGCTCAGAATTGTTTCAATAACGACATCCTTTTGGGTTATGGGAACAAGCAATAGGGGTCTGACATAACTAGGGTAGAATTCGCTCCTGACGTCCAACTCTTTAATGTCTTCGACATTGGAGGAGGAGGACTCATTCCCCCGAACCCATTCAGTCCAGCATGATGCAACAATAAGAACCGAATGACCAAGAGAGAGCAGACAGTGAGTTCAAGTTTTAACCCCATCCGGTTCATGATCGTCGACTTCAGCATTTTGTTTCGTGTCGAGATGTATTGCTAACGGCAGCTTGCTACTTTGTTGACGATCGTCGTCGACATGAGTGGAAGTAACTTTTTTTTGTCTTTGTCTTTCTAAACTCAAATTTGGCCGAGAGTTTCACACGTGATTCCAATAAGTGCAGTAGTTGTCTGTCATGCACAAAACGACTTAGAAGAGATCGAAAGGAAGAAACAAAAAACTACATCAGTGGAGTTCAAATTTGGTCTTTCTTTTTTTTAATCTTTTTTTTCTCTACATTTCAGTCATTATTAATATAATGTGTCCGATTATGTGATTTGTTGAGTACTCTGAACTATCACTAAGAATAGCTGTAAACCGCAAACGTAGTTAGAGGTTCATCTGCTCTCTAGGCAAATTATTCCAGCCTGGGTTTGTGTTTTCAGTTATGGGCCGCTCCATTGTCATACACGCCAAGGATGTAGGAGCCCCTCGCATCGCCTGTGCCGACATTCTGCCAGACCCTCAGACCCCTGTCTTTTATGACGTGTCTATCACAGCAACTCTGCCACTGAAACGGTAATCCTCATCCACGTGGGCGTTGTGTCCTTTGTTGTATGATATGTTCATTTAGTCTATGTAGTTTGACCTGGTGTATGTTGCGTGTTGTGTTCATTTAATCTTCGTAATTTGACCTGGTGTATGTTGCGTGTTGTGTTCATTTAATCTTCGTAATTTGACCTGGTGTATGTTGCGTGTTGTGTTCATTTAGTCTTCGTAATTTGACCTGGTGTATGTTGCGTGTTGTGTTCATTTAGTCTTCGTAATTTGACCTGGTGTATGTTGCTTGTTGTGTTCATTTAGTCTTCGTAATTTGACAAGGTGTATGTTGCGTGTTGTGTTCATTTAGTCTTCGTAATTTGACAAGGTGTGTGTGTTTAGAGAAGGAAGTGGGCGTGAAGTAGGAGAGAAAACTTATTAAAAAGCTCATTCTGGCTCAACGGTCTCAACAGTTTCAGTAAAGCGGTGACTCAGAATGGCTTTTTTTAGTTCTCTGGACAAGTAAACACTTCATAAAACCAAAAAAATAACGATTATCTACAAACTTTTAAGAGAGTAAACGTAGGGGAAAGCGCTGTGGTGAACATACCACATAGAGTTCCGTAGGGGAAAAGCAGCAGTCGCGCTGAATGCACCCCATACACAAACGGTGGGAAGAAGGTAAGCCTTTAATTGCTAATTGTCGACCTGCCTAAGGACTCCGCACTATCAGGAATACTTGCAGAGACCCTCATTATGTCAAAAACCAATCGCTTAATTTGCGTTCTTTGCTAGGGACTTACGACGCGGGTGCAGAGACACAGCACACAGTAGAGTAGGGACTCGTTATTCAGGAGACCAGCTTTACTGTGTTTGGACGCGTTTAACAAGAGCTTTGTTTGTTTTCATCTTGGTGTAAGGTAACAAAAGCAAAGAAACGTGAAATGACATGCTAAGTGAATAGACCTAGGTTCTGGTTAGGCCCCCCCCCCCCCCCGATTATTCGTTTAATTACTCATTTACCTAAACTTTTCAGATTTTTAGGTTTTGATTATTCTGTGTATTCCCGGATCGTTGTCAATTAAAAAAATGCAAAACTCTTCGCATTTGGCCGCATTATTGATCACCTCTGGTGCCTCACTTGAGACCCTATGGCGCCCTGGGCCCCATGCACAGGACCCAGAGGGTCACATATAACATGGCCAGATGTGAAGGGATTTGAGTAATATGCCTTACAGTAGTTTGTTTCATACTTGGTTGCCTGCTCGCTATGTTTCTAATTTGGGGCGTCCACTAAACCACTTTTAGTGACTCTTTCCAGATTGTGGTGTACGCGGCGTTTATAGCAGCGCCAGTGACCAAAGACAACACACGCATTGTGGTTTGCGGGCAGTTTATAGCCTCACCAGTCATTGGGGTTTGCGGGCGTTCATTTCCAAGCCAGTGACCCAAAGACATCAAATAACACGAAAGGGGAAGAGATCACTGTGGGCTGGGAAAGAGGGCCAAATTTAGACTTTTGCATTACCATGACCAAAATATGATTTAGAAAACTACGCAGGCATATTATCACGTTATTTACTTTAAGATTAATATATATACTCAGCACACAGAAAGCTTTACAATTCTTCTGGTTGACCTTTACTAGTAGGCGACTAGTGTAAAGTTGTTTTTTATTTTTGTAAAGCAGAATTAAATGTTAAATAACAAAGTGCATCTTACTTTACTTTTTAGGTCCCTACTTTTGATAAAATTTATTTTAAATACTTTATTAGATTGATATAAAAAGTGCTGCTTTTATATACATATTATGTGTAATTTGAGGGCGGGGGCGGTTTCTCACGTGAGACATTTGACCAAGAGGAATGAGGATTGCTCCACGCGGAGGATAGGCTACATATTTTTAGATCATAGCACGCCGGCGCTTGCCCGGGGCTATTTAATTTTATGTAATTGTCACCGTCTGCATTAGATTGGTTCGATACAGTATAGTGACAATGCATCGCCCCCAACTCAAACAATTTTGTATCGCGATATTTGAAGGGTTTGCACAAAGGAAAAGCAACCTTTAGATATGAGAAGGAGAGTTGTCTCCCAAGGAAAAGAATGTGACAATGGATTGTGTTTTTATTTTACGTTTCATCAAGTTGCCTCATAGTCGTTCTTTGTTCGTTATCAAGTATCTTTAAGTTCTTAATTAAAGTCACCTCTAAGTTCTTAATCAAGTTCTGATTAAGTCACCTCAAGTTCGTAATCAGTTCTTGCATCAAAGTTACCTAAAGTTCTTAATCAAGTTTTTGTTCAGTCACTCAAGTTCTTAATCATAGGTTTTAATCAAGTTCTATCATAGTTGCTCCAGACTGTAATTTAGTCTTTCCTCTAAGTACAACCAAGTTCTTATTCAACGTTATCTTATAATTATCAAAAAAATACATCTATGTTTTTGTCTTAAACAGCAGATGTCTAATTTAGTAAACAACTCGCCTCAAAAAACGCGTCATCGCTGAGATATTTTGCTCGGCGTTCTATGCCGCGAGATTGGCCAGATAGATATTATGAAATTCTTACAACCTAAGCAACACATTGATTAAACTATGGTCTATGGAAATGTCTTTTATTAGAACTCCATGTCTGTTTTTTATGGACATCAATCATTTTATAATACGCCAAGATCTACTTTTTATCAAAAAAATTTTTAAATTAAGCAGTTCTTAAAATATTTTTACATTTCAATGGATCAAACGATCTTGTTAGTGGTTGGCGGTATGGCATGTTTTTGTCTTCTGTATTTGTGGTTCAGGTTGTTTTGACTCTTTGTTCTTGTTGCCATTGTTTATATATTTTATAACACAAGTAATAACCGCACCAGCAGCAGCATTGGGCGCCAAAAATGGCAAACCAGTTTTAGTTCAATATTCCATGAAGGACTTTGGCGCTATAGGCTTGCAATCAATTGGAGTTGTTATAGCTAGCATTGAAATCAACTTGTTTTGGCGTCTTGGCGGTGTTATGTTTTCATTATGAGTTATATCTGTGATTGTAACATTAATTTTCTTTTGTCTAGTTCAACTTCTGCTACTCTTTTTCCTGCTGTGCCATCGCGCCCAGGTTGCTTTTTCAGGTACTTTTTCCACTGGATTCTATGTTTTCTGAATTCTGATGATTTTTGGCTTGGGTTAACTTTCTCCACCTGATTCAGTGTTTTTGTTTCTGACTGATTTTCTGGCTCGGTCAGTTTGAAGGGGAAATAAAATCTATATGTTTAAAAGTAATTAGTCCATGATTAATGGCGATAACAATGTTCAAATCTGTTATACCTGAATCTCTCCCTTAGAAGACTCTAATGACTTAGTTAATACTGGACCGCCGTTATATCATACTTTTTAGTCTTGTTAGAATCAATAGGCGCAAATCTACTAATAGTTTAGTGTACAAACTATGAAAACGTTTGCCCGACACTTTTTACCATTCTTGATCCCAGCTGCGCTTCATACCTGTTATGATACTTTACAATGTCTTGTGCGAAAATCTGTTGAATTGGTTCTATGCTGAATTCAGTTCGAGGAAACTGTTTTGTTTTTCAACATGCTGC
Organism: Conus ventricosus; assembly: GCA_018398815.1. Lineage (NCBI taxonomy): Eukaryota > Metazoa > Mollusca > Gastropoda > Neogastropoda > Conidae > Conus > Conus ventricosus. The sequence goes on from JAFLJL010002198.1 coordinate 22,770, forward strand.
ACAAAGAATACAGGCCTTTCCTTTTTTGGACATAATAGCTTGGTCATCAACTTCTTCATTTGTAAGGTCCAAGACGGTTTAGGACGCTCTGTGCTCTAGAAGATCATCAGTGTTTCATGTTTTTATTAATTATAATTATTTTATTTTTATTAAAAATGAGACACCGAAAAAACTGTCACCAACCTTGTTACCATTTCTGCTGTTATTGGAAGGGGCCCCTATGTGTAGGATACACAATGCTTGGTATAAGCCTGGTTAAAATTAAACAGCAGATTTGGCAAAACTAGACTCATGAGAAGAGATTCAGCAAAACTGATTTGCTATTATTGCAGCTTCGTTCGCTACCGAAGATTTCTAGTTAAGCAAGAATATAATTCCAGAGAATTTATTATGTAAAAAAATAATACATTTTATATAAAAATGGCTTCACTTGTAATGATGATAGGCCAGGGCTGTAGTGTATGCGCCTTGCTTTTAGCGGACTGTATATAAGCATTTAGTAAACTTAGGGATGTCGGGGGAAGAGAAAAAGAATAACAAAGCTGTGGTGCTAACTAGTTGCAGCACACGATCGCTATGAAAGCAGGAGAATTGTGCAGTTAGATTTCATTATCGAATACCTGAAAACAAAAAAAAAAAAAAAAAAAAAAAAATAAAACAAAAAATAAAAAAATTAATAAAAAAAATAAAATAAAGGGAATGCAGCTTACACATTAAAGATGTTGAGATCAAGCGATAAATGAATATTATCTTGTAATGGGCAAATCCAATCGAGACATTGCCCCCACTCAAATTCAGCGTCTTTTACATCCATCAGAAAAACAAAAGATGCAAGAAATCGTTGTTTATGGTCTTTGGTATGGACCGTTGTGTATTTTGTTGCCACATAATATTGGCTGATTATAAAAAATGAACAAAATCTATTAATTCGCCATGAGGTATTGGAAGGGATTCACGCAAATAAAAAGCTAAGCCAAGCAGCCGGAGTCACGTGAACAAACAGCCAAAGGAATGGTTATCTAAACAAGCGATGTGGCAAATTTTATTACCAGCGCCTAAACGAATACAAAGACCACACTTTGAGAACACAAACGCTAAACGACACCCATCAAATGGTTCTTTTATATTTACCCCATGATTCGATTAGACGAAAAAGATTTAAGTACGCACTTACAGTCATTGACTTTAGCTTCAAGAACAAGATGCGGACCTTTAACACAAATAAGAGTGCTTCTGCTGTTGACTGTCGCTATAAACTGACTATCACCACGTGGCAAGTTATATCTAGCGAATATTTTTCAGTTGATGATGGAAAAGAATTTAAAGGGCGATCGTGAATCAATTATTGTTAAAACATTGAGTTTACATTAAAGAGGCCATTCCAGGAGTTCACAGATCACAGGATTTGGGTTGATAAACTTTAACAAAACAGTTAGCTGAAAGACTTTTCTCCTACCAGTATCACAGAGAGCTTATTGACATACTCGCAACACAGAATGGGTTAGAAGACTGCCCTCTGTTCTACGTGGCAATGAAATAATGAAAGAATTTAAATTAACGGGTCTATAAACCATGTTACAGGCATTCTAAAAAACAATCAATAATTGCTGTGAAGGGGATCCAGTTCAACCAGCATAATATTACCGTTTGGTTTAAAATGTTAGGTACCTTTATTTGCAGGGGGAAGCAGAGAAGGGGACACTCGCATCAGGGCAACCGATCCAGTTTGGAGTGTTGATCCATATTGAAATAAAAAGAATTGTAAAAATGAATCCTTCCACGTGTATTTTTACGAGAAAAATGACACAACCAAACACAACCAGCTCCTCAAAGATCTTTTTGTGAAGGTGGATACTGCAGATAATTCTCCAGACACAGTTCCGCTTTATTAACTTTACGTAAATATATTTGAGTTAAAATGGAAGTCAAAAGGAAGCGCACAGAATGATACATGAATGTAATGAAATGACCTTCGAATGATAGGAATCATTTGATTTGGAGTTCTGCTTTTAAGTGCAACATTTGACGGAGGATTCATCGCACATGGCAATGCATCCAGATAACTTACAACCCAAAATCCAAATTTTGATTAATCAAACATGGGGTAAAGATTTGGAAATGAATATCTTGAAATATTAAAAAAATTCGTGAGCATCAAGCAAACATGAGATAATTTTGAATGAATTGGAGGTTGATATGATTGATTTTATAGATTAAAGTTGAAGTGAAAAAATATGGACCCGAATATGAAACCGGAAAGAATGTATATAATTATGCCGTTCTCCAATGTCCAATGCCACTTGAAAAAATCTGGAATCAACAAACACACGTTTTGTGTTTGTTCTATCTAATGTCTTCTTTGTACATACCGTTGTGTTGAGCTCTTGTAGGATTTAGGTCGCAGTTTAGGTTGTCATGATGGAAAAGTTCTTATTGTCATGTCTTAAATAAAATTGCAGCAGAAGTCTGTAATGACAGACATATTTTTTTTTTGCCTCGATGATTAGGCACAAGTTTAGGCGGCTCTGTTTTTTGCCATCTTTAGACTTTCTGCCGCTAACGGATAGTCATTATGCAGGTCATGGAGTTCCTGAGGATATTCTAAGTCAACTTCCAGAATGTATCCACGCTGTTGACCCGGCATCAAACTGCTCAACCACTTTAATGCTTTTTGAATATTATTTGTACTGCCACCTGTGTACATTTTAAAGTTGCGTGATGGAAGTGATTGCAACCATTGCCCATCCATACAGATTGTTTGCATCTAAATACATGAGATAGTTAGACCTTTTACTTGGATCATAGTCGTCCAAGTATTTGTTGTTTGCTTTACAGTAATGATGCGACGCCATACTAATTCCTCCACGCAATCCGTTTTCAATCATCTGAATCATTGGTAGGTCAGACAATAAATCAATCTGTACTCCAGTAAACTTTAAGAAAGCGTCCCAACTCATCCCGGGCGCAGAAATATAATGCCGGGATCCAGGCTATAATGTTTCATGCGGGTCTTTCTGTAATTTTCAAAGACGTCCGCCAACAAACATACATCAGCCATCAAGTATGCATCATGATAGTCTCCCATCGTTTTACACTCTAACTTCTGCCACGCATCTTGAGCATGCTGGTAATGGGAATCACTGATGCTTTTCCTCTAAGACTAGAAAAGAACGCGTCTTTGGGAGGAAGTGTATCTTCGTCAAACCTTTCCCAACTCTTAATGTATCATAAGGGTAAACACCCTTTCTAACAAGTGTTGGGTCAAAATATTCTTTCGTTATTGGGCAGGACTTTAAGGACATAGCTAGTGACTCTAATGATCCCATCATGTGCTGCATAGAGTCATAAAAAGACATGTTATTTAAAGTGAAACAAATGTACTTTTCTGATGACTGTGCAATACATGACACCCTGAAGGCGTTTGTCTACTGCTTTCATTATAAGGTGAGAGTCATAACCTCGCAAGTTATGAAAGAATACAGGCAGCTTCCATGTCTTTGGTTCAAACTTTAGTTGAAGATTGCATTTACTGTGTGCTGCTCCTCTAAACTTTCCACTAATGTGATCATGGTCTCTTACTGTCGGATTTGTTGCTTCTTCACTGAGTTCTAAACCACAAATCCAACAATGTGTGGCTGATTTATACTGTTGTTGGTCTTCGGGCGTCATTATGATTTTCAGATAAGTTTAGATTATTAGAACAGTCATTACGCACTTTCTGCATGCGTTCTAAGAAGTATTCTGCAGCATCAGGTCCTCTATACAATTCTGGGGCTGAATGGGCCCCATCCGACCTAACAATGATGAAGGCAAATGAACAAATCTGATGATACTCATTAAGACTGTTTTTCGAAGTTTTTGTGGCGCTGGCCCTTCATAAGGAACAATAAGCGACTCGAAGTCTGCGTAAACAACATATGGAGAATTTTGCATCCGTTTCCAGTTCTTAAAACTAACTTTAGATCCAGGTGGGGGTGTAATTAGTTCTGTATTTACAGTCAACTGGGCCGATGCAATGTTTCTTATGTTCGCTTGCGGCTTGAACAGATGGAATTCTTGTTAAACATTTTCTACAGAATTCTTGTTTACGTCTTTGTTTTGAAGTATGCTGCATTAGTCTACTCATTGTTCGTATCGACGTGTAATGTGGGAGCCCTGTTGGTGAAAACATTAGTAGTAAGTCAACATGATTTTTGTCTGGCTCGCCAATCGTTGGGGCTGTTCTTAGACACTTTAATGGGCTGTAGATTTGTTTCCTCATCCCTGTGTAGATTTTTAACGTTATTGGGTTTTGTTTTGTTCTTCAAACTAAATCAATTTTTGTCCACATAACGGGAAAGGATATCCATCGAAGTTAGATCATTAATGTAATCCCAAATAGTTAACACTCTGTCTGCGTTTTTTTGGGCCGACATAATGCAGCCTTGCGAGAACACACCACATAAAACATTTTTTTTGTCTGTATTTTGTTGTTTAGAACTGCTCTTTTCGCTACCAATGCGGGGGGGCAGCGGAATGTAAGCCTTGCCAACAACCCGGCGCATACTTAGACTGTTTTAATCTGATCTCTAGGACTTCGCCCTCTGACCAACCTGAGCCTCTCATTTTGGCTTCTTCAGCGGCCACATCAAACTGCGTGTGTTTGTTAATCCAGAGTTTTCATATCCCAATTGGACATTGGGAACGGCATAATTAAATACATTTCTTCGGGTCATATTCGGGTCCATATTTTTCATCAACTTTATCTATAAATCAATCATATCAACCTCCAATTCATTCAAAATTTTTCTCATGTTTGCTTGATGCGCCCCGAATTTTTTTTATTTTTTCAAGATATTCTTTTCCCCATGTTTGATAATCAAAATTTGGGATTTGGTTGTAGGTGATCTGGATGCATTGCCCTGTGTTGATGAATCCTCGCAAATGTTGCACTAATAGCAGAACTCAAATCAAATGATTTTCCCCTATCAGTTCGAAGGTCTTTTCATTTTATCATTCTTGTATCATTCTCTGCGCTTCCTTTTGAGCTTCCATTTTACTTCAAATATATTTTACGTAAATTAATTAAAACGGAATGTGTCTGGTGGAATTATCTGCAGTTCCCCTTCACAAAAGATCTTTGAGGAGCGGTTGTTTTGTTGTGTCAGTTTCTCGTAAAATAATACACGGGGGGATTCATTTTTACAATTCTTTTTATTTTATATGGATCAACACTCCAAACTGGACGGTTGCCCTGATGCGAGTGTCCCCTTCTGCTTCCCCGGGAATAAAGGTACCTTACTTTTAAAAACCCAAAAGGGAATAGTTTGCTGGGTTTTACTGGAGTCCCCTTCAACAGCATTTTTTGTTGTTTTTTGATTGCCTGTACTGGTTTTAGACCCGTTAATTTAAATTTTCATTATTCATTGCACGTAGAACTGAGGGCAGTCTTCTAACCCATTCTGTGTTGCGATAATTGTCAATAAGCTCTCTGTGATACGGGTAGGAAAAAAGTCTTTCAGCTAACTGTTTGTTAAAGTTTTCAACCAAAGCCTGTGAACTGTGAACTCCTGGAATGCCTCTTTTAATGGTAACTCTATGTTTTAACAATAATTGATTAAACTCGGCCTTTAAAATTCTTTTCCATCATCAATTTGAATCAGGCGAGGATAAGTTAACGGGCCTCGTTGGTATTTCAGTTGTTTAGCGACAGCAACAGCAGAAGCACTCTTTTGGTGTTAATGGTTCCGCATCTTTGTATCTTGAAGCTATGTCAATGACTGTAAGTGCGTACTTAAATCTTTTTTTCGTCTAATCGTATCATGGGGTAAATTTATAAAAGACCCATTTGATGGGTGTCGTTTGGCGTTTTTTGTTCCCCAAATTTGTGGGTCTTTGTTTCGTTTAGGCGCTGGTAAATAAATTTGCCAAATCGCTTGTTTAGATAACCATTCCTTTGCTGTTTGTTCACTGACTCCGGCGCTTGGCTTAGCTTTTTAATTGCCGTGATTCCCTTCCAATATCCTTTTGGCGAATAATAATTTTGTTCATTTTTTATTCAGCCAATATTATGTGCAACAAAATACACAACGGTCTACCAAAGACATAAACAACGATTTCTTGCATCTTTTGTTTTTCTGATGGATGATAAAAGTCGCTGAATTTTGGTGGGGGCAATGTCTCGATTGGTTTGCCCATTACAAAAATTTATTCTTTTATCGCTTGATCAACATCTTTAAATGTGTAAGCTGCATGTCCCTGTTTTTTCAGGGTATCGTTAATGAAATCTAAAACTGCTAAATTTCTCTGCTTTTCATAGCGATCTTGTGCGCAGCTAGTTGCCCACGCTTTGTTATGTCTTTTTCTCTCCCCGTCATCCCGTAGTTTACTAAATGCGTAATTACTTCCGCTAAAAGCAAGCGCATTCACTACTGCACCGCCTATCATCATTACAAGTGAAGCCATTTTTTTTTATAAATGTATTTTTTTACATATTTATATTCCTGGAATTATATCTTGCTTAACTAGAAAATCTTTCGTAGCGAACGAAGCTGCAATAATAGCAATCAGTTTTGCTGAATCCTCAGGTCTAGTTTGCCAAGATCTGCGGGTTTTATTTTTTAACAGGCTTTTACCAAGCATTGTGTATCCTACACTTAGGCCTCCAATAACAGCAGAATGGTATACAAGGTTGGTGACATTTTTTCGGTGCTCATTTTTAAAAATAAAATATTTTAATTAATAAAAACAGAACACTGATGATCGCTAGAGCTACAGAGCGGCCTAAACCGTCTTGGACTTACAAATGAAGAAGTTGATGCCCAAAGCTTTTTATGCCCCAAAAAGGAAAAGGCTGTTATTCTTTGGCAGCATGTGGAAAAACAAAACAGTTCCTCGGAACTGAATTCAGCATTAGAACAGATTCAAACAGATGTCGCCACAAGACATTGTAAAGTATCATAACAGGTATGAAGCGCAGCTGGGATCAAGAATGGTAAAAAGTGTCGGGCAAACGGTTTCTTATTTTGTACACTAAACGTTTAGTAGATTTGCGCCTTTTGATTCTGAACAAGACTTTATGTATGATTTAACGCAGGATCCGTTTTAACTAAGTCATTAGAGTCTCTGGGGTGTGATCTGTATTACAGATTTGGAACATTGTTATCGCCATTAATACAGGGATTAATTACTTTAATCATATAGATTTTATTTCCCTTCAAAATGACCGAGCCAAGAAAATCAGCAGAATCAG
>JAFLJL010002198.1:40000-42500 GCA_018398815.1 Conus ventricosus
AATGTCAAGAACAGTACAAATTTAAACATAAATTACGCTATCATAATTATAAAAATATGCTAATTTGAGATTGAGAGATAATTTTTGCAACCTCAGCAATTTTTGAACTGAAATGAACTGAAAGAAATAGCGTGAACGGTTTAGATTTCCAAATTTCAGTGTTTGCGTTCGAATAAAGAGCATTTAAAATGGGGCAATGGAAAAGTATATGTTCACCAGATAATGGCTTAGAACATGCACACGCTATATTTTGGGAATATTTGGTCTTCCAAGTGTTTTAAACGTATCTTGTATATTAAACTCGAAAGATGTCTAGAATATGTTTCCATTACGCATTTATCTTGAGACTTCTCAATTCGGAAACAGCTTTCCAATAACGAATGTATTTCATATATATCTAACTTCAAATTATTTTTTTTCAGCTTGCCCATTACCCACGTCTGGCTTGTTTATCTGCTATTTAATTCCAGTAAATACCACAGTGTAAAGGGACCCAGCAGAAGACTATATTTATTCCTGTGGAAATAATGTAATTAATTAGATGCTTTATTTCAAAGATTACATCTTTCCTTGTTTTAACATCCCAAACTTTCAAACTATCTAACACTGCCTTAGAATAATCAACACAAAATAAATTGTTACAGAAAGAATGATTACTATCACAAATAAAGAGTAATGCCATAAGAATAGCATACAATTCTGTCGTGAAAACAGAAAATCCTTTTCCAAGGATGTATGCTTTTTGAACTTTTAAAGCCGGAATAACAAAACCTGAACCTGCATTTAACTGGCAAACGGAACCATCCGTAAATTTTTTTAAATGATCTGAATATTTGTTTTCTAAGTTTTCTCTCACTTTAGAAGTTAAAATGTTAATGTTATCATTTTTCCGGACATCAGTGTAATCTACATCAAAGATAGTATGTTCCCATGGAGGCACCGGGGGAACAACAGGAGCAGGTGAGAGTGAAGTGACATCAATATTGCATTTTTCAAAAGAATCTTTCGTGTAATTTCGAACGGGACAAAGATAACCTAGCTGTTGAGCTCTTTTGGGATATTCAACATTTGAATCCATCAACACTTCGTTTTCGACTGAATTAGGTACTGAAAGGCTTCGTGCGACATATTTGGCCACAGCTAATCTACGTTGATCCGACAGTGATAGCATATTAATTTATTTGTACAACTTCAATGTGTCTGTGTGCACTTGGACACCAAGCGCTAATTTGATAGCTTTGCTGTCTATACTTTGCAATTTTTTCAGTAGACTTTGAGGAGCTGAAAAATAAACTTCTTGTCCGTACACTAGTTTTGATCTTATTAGAGAAACAGCTGGTGCAGGAGGGTTTTTGTATCTTGAGCCCACGGTTGAATACAAATAATTTTCAATAAGTTTAAACGTTTCCTCGTTCTTAGCCATCAAGCTTTCAATGTAAAAACGCCAGTTAAGTTTAGGGGTTAAATTCACACCCAGAAATTTTATGTTTTGTGAGTACTGCAATTCAGAACCATTCAATTTGAAGCTTGGCAAATACATTGGCTTGTCTCCACCTGAGAGAATAAGCCCGTTATTTTCCATAAGTTGTTTAATTTATCTATCTCTAACTGATATATCTTCTGTATATGATTTGTAATTCTCTTGCCAGTGTGCTTTCGGATATTTGTATTTATCCACATAGCAATGTTGTCAGCATATTGTACTAAACTCACACTTTAAACAACATGGGGGCTATAATAGAGCCCTGTGGAATTCCGATATCAATACTCTGAAAAGACGAGTAAACTTTCCCTATTCTTGTACATATGGATCTCTGCGATAAAAAACACACACAAAAAAACTTTTAAATTATTGAAACATCGTTCCATTAATTCCTATTTCTATCAATTTGTAAAGTAATCTAGCGTGCCATATACTATCGTACGCTTTTCTGATATCAAAAAAGGTGGCAAGTGTACTTTTCCGTCTAGCAAACTGCTTTTTAATTTGACTTGTAAGTTTCACCAAATGATCTATTGTACATCGACCTTTGCGAAATCCCGCTTGATTCACTGGGATTATACTTTCTTTTTCACAAAAATATAAAAGACGTCTTTGGATAATTTTTTCTAACAACTTTCCAACGTGAGAGGTTAGTGCTATTCGCCTGTAGCTACCAATGTCTGACCTGGGCTTACCTTGTTTTGGAACTGGGACTACAACAGATCTCTTCCAGATACTAGGGAGAGTGCCATTAAACCAACATTTTTTGTAAAATGAATGCAGTAATCGTTTCCAATGTGAGGGCAAGTGGTATAACAGTTGATAGGATATACCATCTAGGCCAACAGCACTTGAATTTGAAGAAAAAGATTCCAACGTCTCACAAAATTCATTCATCATATGTAATAGGAGCGTTTAAATAATGGAAATGATTTGGTGGTGGATCTGATACATAGTTTGTTTTTCTTCCTCCTCTCTAAAACACCTGATAGATGGACTGAGACTAGACAGCAAGTT
>JAFLJL010002198.1:50000-54603 GCA_018398815.1 Conus ventricosus
TACTGCCCAGGAGTGATGTCTGTGGAGACCACATGTCCACCACCGTACTGACCAGGAGAGATGTCTGTGGACACCACATGTCCACCACCGTACTGACTAGGAGAGATGTTGTGGACACCACATGTCCACCACCGTACTGACCAGGAGAGATGTCTGTGGACACCACATGTTCACCACCGTACTGACCAGGAGAGATGTCTGTGGACACACATGTCCACCACCGTACTGACCAGGAGAGATGTCTGTGGACACCACATGTCCACCACCGTACTGCCCAGGAGAGATGTCTGATCGCGGAGCCTTCATCATGAGTGTGGCGTCTTGCATGAGGGAGCGGCTCCACCACCGCGACCATTATTCACCAGGGACATTCTCTGCGGCTTGCCAGCACTGTGGTGTTGATGCTGTCTCACCAAGGGCATGTGTATATGCACAGTCCATCACACGTCAGGCTAATGAGTTAGTGGGATATTGTAGGCAACTTGAGAGCTTTGATACGATGCTACCATGTTCTGTCTGGTTCTGAGATTACTGGACGTCAGTTGTACTCATATGTTGTTGGTTTTGTTTTCTCATGATTTCTCTCGCCCACTGTTTGCTTCGACCCCATAGCACACCCGTAGCAGCTCTGCGCGAGAGGTGGTGGTCAGGCCCCCATCTCCCTCAACCATTTCCTCTCAACTGGGATTTGAACCATAACCTCACAGCTTGTGTGTGGTACATATATCACTTTGAGGAGGATGGATCTTTCTGTCGCTTTTCCTGTTGGTGCTGTTCATTTTTTCATTTCATTTTCGTTGTTATAATGGTCATTTCTCATGTCTTACATTTTTAGAACATGTGTGGTGTGTGTGTGTGTGTGTGTGTGTGTGTGTGTGTGTGTGTGTGTGTGTGTGTGTGTGTTGTGTGCTTGTCTGTTTGTTTGTTTGTTTGTTTGTTTGCTGGTTTGTTGTTGTTGTTGTTGTGTGCGTGCGTGTGTGTGTGCGTGCGTGTGTGTGTGCGTGACGTGTGTGTGCTTGTTTGTTTGTTTGTTCGTTTGCTTGTTTGCTGGTTTGTTTGTGAATGTGTGTACGTGCGGTGTGTATGTGTACGCGTTTTCCTTTGCGCGCATGCGCATGCTCTCTCTTTGTGTGTGTGTAAGATGAGAGAGAGAGAGAGAGAGAGGAGAGAGAGAGAGAGAGGAGAGGAGAGAGAGAGAGAAGAGAGAGAGAGGACACTTGGAGTAAAAACTGCATGTACATATTAAAGCAGCAAAATCTAAGGTTTCTTATGGAATCTTACACAAATAACCAGCTTACAACTGTAAATGCGCTTGAGTATTTATTTACTATATACATACTGTAGCAAACAAAGAAAAACCAAAAGGCTTAATGAGCATGCATTCATCTATCTTTTTGTTATCAGAAGACAGTGCCGCACCTTCAAGAAAATTATTTCTGGCTGTTCCAAGGATCGTCTCGCCGTGTCCTCCTGCGACGCATTGATCTCTACTCCACGTTTTCTTTTCCTATTCCACGCCACGCAGACGGCTGGTTTAAAGAGTGCCTGCAAATAGTCTGCAAAAAGAATGGCAAAAGAATGGCAATGACAATGGCAAAAAGAAGGGCAAAAAGAATGGCAAAAAGAAGGGCAAAAAGAAGGGCAAAAAAGAATGGCAACAAGAAGGGCAAAAGAAGGGCAACAACAATGGCAAGCGGTGTCTGGCTTTCAAGTCTAAGATTATAGCCAAAGCCTCCAAGATGCCGAAGGCAGTCGTCAAAAGATACGAGGTATTCTGTCGAATCTGAATTGCAGGAAGCTACGTTAGTCTCAGCGCTTGGGGTTGGTTTAGGTGTTCTCGTACCCATTAGCTGATGACTGAGAAAAAAATGACAATTCCCGTAAATTAGGTGATTTGAGAGTACTGGTTTGTCGATAACCGAATCATAAGGGGAAAGAAGTGCTGGTTAACTTCACCCCGAAGCACTGTTTCTTGTCTGTGTTTTGTTCTGTAAGAGTTTACGAGCAACAATTTAAAGCATGAACCAGTAACAGCATCTTTGTCTCTGTATTGCTTTCTGTAGTTTGGTGTGCGTCTACGTGTCTGTCAGTACATTATACATTGGGTCTGTCTGTCTTTTCCACTCTCTCATTCTTTATATCAGTCTCTCGGTCTCCCTCTCTCTTTCTCTGTGTCTGTCTGTCTGTCTGTCTCTGTGTCTGTCAATCACTGTTTCAACAGTAGACAACAGTCAACATTAAGCTTTACACACACACACTCACACACACGCACACACATACACACACACACACACACACACACACACACACACACACACACACGCACACGCACACGCACCACATACACACACACACGCATGCATGCATGCACACACGCGTGCATACACACACACACACACACACACACACACACACACACACACACACCACACACACACACACACACACGATCACACACACACACACACACACACACACACACACACACACACACACGCACGCACGCACGCACGCACGCTCAGCATGGTCATTGTAACTTTGATAACGCCAAAAACTACTAAACTGATTTTCTGTCTTTGTGTCTGTCTTTGTGTCTGTCTTTGTGTCTGTCTGTTGGTATGTCTGTCTCTCCTTGTGTCTCTCTCTCTCTATCCCTTTATCTGTCTGTCTCTATCTCTTTGTCTCTCTCTTTTTTGCACACACACACACACACACACACACACACACACACACACACACACACACACCACACACACACACACACACACACACACACACACACACACACACACAACACATACACACACTCACTCACACACACACACACACACACACAACACACACAACACATACACACACTCACTCACTCACACACACACACACACACACACACACACACACACACACACACACACACCACACACACACACACACACACACACACACACACACGCACGCACGCACGCACGCACGCACGCACGCACAACACACACACACACACTCACTCGCTCACACTCACACTCACTCACTCACACTCACACACACACACACACACACACACACACACACACACACACACACACACACACACACACACACACACTAACACTAACACTAACACACATGCAAGCTTTCACATACACGTACGTACAGAGATGAGAGAGAGAGAGAGAGAGACAGAGACACATCACACAGAGAGAGAGAGAGAGGAGGAGAGAGAGATGAGAGTCGAGAGAGACGAGAGAGAGAAGAGAGAGAGAGAGAGAGAGAGAGAGGGGGGGGGGGGGGGGGTCACACTTAAAAAGAAGACGAAAGAAAACACCTGGGCACTAGCTTCGGCTTGATGAAGTAAAGCAGATGTCGACAGCCCTGCGATGAAACGTGTGAATGACGTATGACAATACAGTGTTCTTCGGTGGAAACCATTAACTCGCAAACTCCTGCAACCTGTCCGATTTTTTCTCTGTCAGACGGGCAATTTTCCGCACATGAAAATCGATCACACCTGGTTAAAGCTTCTGTATGGACGGTCATTACTTTCAGAACATGAGCAGCTGGCGGACTCGTCTTACATAAGAATAATAATAAATAATAAATCACAAGAATTGTGAACTTCTCACCGGAGCTGATCGGCTGTGTTCAACTCACGTGGAAAGAGAATTTGAACTTACCAGCGCCGTGGCGAAGTGGTTAACGTCGCGGACTCCGGCTGGGAGGTCGTGGGTTCGATCCCATCAGAAGTCATGTGGGTTTTTTCTGCCCGACCGGCTCCTACCAGAGTTGAGTTTGCTGCGGACTCAGTTGGGAAGACTGGGACCCACACAGTCGAGTTTCATCCACTTAATGGATGCGTTTCTGAGAGTGTTGCTCAAATTTCCTGACCAAACACTGCAGGTGCCTGTATCTCTCGGGCCTGGTTGACGCCGGGATTATTATGAAAGGAAGCGTAGAGTACAGCCCTGTCATGTAGACTCAGACCGAAACGGAAATCCATTAGCATCATCTTAATCATCCTCATTCTCATCGATCAGCATTAAAAAAAAAAAAAAAAAAAGTCTCAAATTCTGTGGCCCTTCATGCCCAGCTCTCATGGTGACCTCAATTCGATGTCCTCTCCACGTCTGTGACCTTGGTTTGGTTCCGTCGAGGTCACGGTATCGGCGAGTCCATGGGGGCTGTCGTTGGACGGACGTGGTGGCGCCCTCCGGAGGGAGAGCTCACTCACGCACGGCTCCGCGACTAAGCAATTCTTGTCGTCAGTAGGGGGCTCTTAGTAGGTGGTGTCCTGCGTATGTTAGATCAGAACTGGCGCCACTGAACACCACCGAAGTGACTCGGCAGCAGTGCAGTGTCTCCTCCGGTGGGTTGCCTCTTGACGACTTGACATTGATGCTTCCTGTGGATTGCCGGTGCGGGGACTGCGGCGGGGCCGACCGGGCTGTGGCTGTGTGTCACGGTCAAAAATAAACTCAACCAAATTCGTGGTCAATCGCCACCAGCCCAGTTGGACTTAAGCTCTAACGCAAATATTCTGGGCGTCAGGCGGACGGCCCATGGTTCGGATCCAGGCAATTAAGCAAAGGGGAGGCTAATCTCTCCACCT
>JAFLJL010002199.1:0-29284 GCA_018398815.1 Conus ventricosus
AAGTTCTGCGTAAACTACGTATGGACTGTTTGCAGCCGTTTCCAGTTTCATTTAAAACTAACTTAGATCCTGGCGGGGGCGTGGTTAGTTCTGTCTTACAGTCTACAGGGAACTTTTACAATGTTTTATATGTCAAAGCGGGGCTCTTGAGCGGTTGGAATTCTTGTTAAACCTTTTCTACAGAATCTTGTTTTTGTTCATGCTTTGAAGTATGCGCTAATAATCTGCTCATTGTGCGTTCAATGTGTAATGGGGCGCCCTGCTGGCGAAAAACAATAGGAGTAAGTCCACCGACTTTTGGTGGTTCGCCTATTGTTGGACTGTTCTTGGACATTTAATTGGCACCAAATTTGTTTCCTATCCTGTGTATACATTAACAGTATTGGGTTGTTTTGTTCTTCAAACTGATCATTTGGTCTAACTAAACAGGAAAGGATATTCCATTGAAGTTAAGATCTTAGGGTATTGCGAAAGTTATCTTAACCTCGTGTTTCGCGGACATGATGCAGCCTTGCAAGAACGCACACCATGAAACATTTGTTGTCTGAATTTTTTTGTTTAAATCTGCTCTCTTTAAACCCAACTCCCGAGTGTAGCGGAATTGTAAGCCTTGCGACAATCGGTGCATTACTTAGCCTGTTTTAATCTAATCTCTAAGAGACTTCGCCTCTGACCAACCAGAGCCTCTCATTTTAGCGTTTCGCGGCAGCGTCCAAAACTGTGCAAGCAGTTCGATTCTCGCCCAGCCGGGTGTTAAACATTATGGAGAAAAGAATATCTGCTGTTTAGTGAGACCCAGACTCTAGATTTTCTTATTTATTGTTATATAGTCGATTTTGTTTAAAAACAGCTAAACATTACTTTAACTGGGGGGGTCTATTGTTAGTTGCCTGGAACTTGAGAAATAGCATGAAAACACTTGCCTGTACGTTTTGTTGGGTCAATGAATCTAAATCAATATCATTCAGTGCTCTTGATAAACGCTCTCTCTCAGCATTTCTTCAAACAATTCATCTGGGCCTTCATATTTCTTAGCCTTGCGTCTTTCTTTTCTAAGCCAAATATTGATTTAAATTAAAAAAAATACAAACGCTCATAATCAGAATCAATATCACCGGTCGTTTTGTGCTGGACTCATAAACTAAGTTTAAACACCCTTCGATGTTGTTACTGTGAGCTGTTTAGAAACAGAGTTTAATGTCTCGTACTTTTTTTAAAGCATGCCTTTTTTATCTGCTCGGCGTTGGCTGTTGAGAAAAACTTGACCTTGCCTTTCTTTGAGATCAAAACTTTGTCTTTTGTAGTCATCAAAATTCGGCTTGTAAACGATTAAATTCGTCATCCGTGATGTTTGAGTCAACTAGAGCTTTTTTTATTGTTCATTTGAACTAACTAAGTTTAGCCGTTATTAGTTGAACCATAGCTGTGGGCTTTGGGAGTTTAGTTTTATTTTTTTGCTTAGCAGCACTACAGCTAGAGAACACTGGCCGAGAGCTTAAGTACACACCGCCTAGAGGTCAAAGCCGCGGGTGCGCCTATGCCCGTTGCTAAGAGGACCAACAATCGTTCACTGCTGATAGAGCGCTTATAGTCGATTGTTCCAGTATTAACATATTGTAACTAGCATTAAAGGCAGCAGATACCTTTCGTTTGGTTTTGCTGTATTTTGAAAGGTCCTGCTCTAGTTTTTGTAGCATCTTGCGTAATTGTTTGTTAAATCTGAAGGGCTTTATGTCAGGGGTTTTACTATCCGTCGTTTGGTAACTTGGCACTGTAGGTACTTTTGGATAAACCTGAACAGACATGCTTTTTATAAAATAAAAATAATTTAGTATTGTATATATTTTAATCTGTTATTTTCAATATTCAGCTGCGCATCATATATTAAAAACAAATGTCATTAAGCGGGGTGTTTTTTTTTCTCGGGGGGGCTTCTTCTTCTTTATCAATTTGAATGTTTATTAAGTCTCTTCCGTTCTCCCGCTTCAGTAACTGATTATCCTCGTTGACCTTAGGTCAATCATAAACGTATTTTTGTTGTTAAATAATCATCAAGTCTTACGCTGTGAAGGTGTAGATCTTTAGCCACGAGGTCCAAACTGTTTATTGGATTTCTACCCTCCCACCTCAAACCGTTTTCGTATTTCATCAAAATGTGATAAGGTTTAAGACCGCTAGCATAGATTTGGTAGGACTGCCCTCAATCGAACATTGTACTTTCCATTATTTTTTGGGATTAAAAAACGTTTCCTTCCTCTTTTGAATGGTTCTTCATCTTCACACCAGAATTAAAATACCTTTAAGCGATCTTGTGATGAGCGCTAAAACTAAAATTCCATTGCGTTCTGCCCTGCTTCTAGGAATATGTGATAATGACACTCTTTCGTAATATATTGCTAATTTTGACTGAATGTTGCTCAACAGCCTTGCTAAATTAGGGTTGCTATAACGTCAAACCTAACGAGATGTCAGAAATGCTGTACTTTGCTTCGGTGTTGTTTGATCTGATAAAACGTTTGTATTCGTTCAAAGTTAGTTCAGATGACAGTCTGTTTTTAATGCTCCCTTGAAAGTATGGCGCATGCGCATTTAACAACTCAAAATCTAAGAATGAAAGCGATTTTCCAAAAGCAAAAATTTACAGCCAAATACTTTTTGCCCGTCTTTAGTATTCTGCGGCACCTATTCTATGTTTTAGTGCTTCTTCATTTTCTATTCCTTGAAATCGCAAAGTTCAGCCCTTTCAGTCCCGGTTAGCCATAGTCAGAATAGGTGTTAAAAAATATGTCTGCATTGTGTAAAAGAAAATATCTTTCTTGCCCCTCAAGTTTTTATTAGAAATTTTCTTAAGATTGCCCGCCCCAGATTCTGTTACAACTGTCTGTTTGGGTTGTTGTGAAAGCGAGTTCTATTTTGGAAAGTAAGGACGCGCGAGCCTGGCACAATCACTTCCATCTGCTTCCAGGTCTGGAAATTTGACAGTAAGAATTTGATCTGCATCAAAATAGTAGATGGTTTATTTGGAACAATAATATTCCGTTTATTTCCCTTCACGCCAATGCGTTCTTTCAGTCTTCTATGACGGGTCAAGAATCGACGCAATGTGCTTGTGACATTTTTATGAAGCAAAATAAAAACTTAATTATTTAAAACATGGCAGGAATTTGAAGATGAAGAAGATTATGATGTTTTGATTCCTGAGAGAGACGTGAGTTGAAATGATCCTTTAATTTTTACAACATCGCTCAACGCTCTCAATTGCGGCATGAATTAAAACTGAAAGTAACGAGTTAATCATTTTACGAAAAGTTTCGGTCAAGAAACTCCCGATTTATAGACCCAAATGATTTTGAATTAAAACGATGATCATTTGTCTGTATAAAAAAAACGATCAAGGGCAACTGTTCGGCTTACATCTAACCGACCCATCAAAGTTTTTAGACCTAGAGTACATTATACAAGGACTCAGTGTTGAAAGATACATCCGACCTGGTCTTGTTAGACCGAAATGCAGGGCGGAGGCAGTTTCTACAACTTCAAAACACACTGCAGGAACTCCCTCTACAGCTAACCAATACAAAAACAGGAACTTGAGAATTAAATCACTCGGCAGCTGAAATAATAAATGCATAAATAGAAGCAGAGAACCAGTTTTTAGAAGCCCCGCTACCAGGACCTCTACACGACTCACCGCTACCATGCGAGAAATAACGGCCTTGATCATGCATTAAGAACCATTAGAGGCGAATAACAAACAATTTAGCCAAAAACTAGGTGAACTAGATGGGCATATAAAAAGAGAAAAAGAAGAACTCGTTGAGGCTGATGACCGCATCGTTGGGCCGTGAGATTAAAAGAAAGAATAAGACAAAGACTAAAAATCTTGAACAAGGAAAAGATCAGCAAGACTAGAAGGCCCCTCCTCTCCCGATGACCATTTACGAACTTCAAGTGAATCGAATAAGAGAAACTATCGAAAAATTTTTATATGAAGAACAACACTAGCACAGAGCGAATGAATACGAACACTGTTTTTAGCGAGCAAGGAGTCCCCACTTCGACGGTTATAATGCCTTAGGATTTGCCAATAAGTTCATGGTGTTGGCTATTACAGGCGGCGGTGGCCAAAGTTCAGTACCTCCACGCCCTCTGCTCCACCTGAAAAAATCATGGGTTAAAAAAACAGCTTGATATCTTGCGGGGTTTATTAAAAAAATTAGCCAGTAAAGCTATAGCTCTTTACCTGGACATATTTGGGGGCATTGTTAGCTGGCTTTTGTCTACTGCAAGCAAAGTTGTTGCTTTTATGCCGAAAGCACTTATGGGGTACATTAGTTCTGTAATAGTTGGGTTACTATTAAGTAAGATAAGACAAGTAATCCTATGCCAGTTAATCTAGAACAAGCGCTGTCTTTTCATATCCATGGTCATCGCGAACAGCGTCCCGAGCTTTGCTGAGTCTTCAATGACTTTTGGGGTTTGGAATTGGGGGATTGGTGACTTAATCTTGGGTGTTCTTTTATTGTTTGTAATATTACTGGCTCAGTATTTATGTCGTTTTTCCCAACCTTCTGTTCATTGCCTGCTATAAGAATTTCTTATTTAGTTTATTATTGTACCTATCTGGAGTCTGAGGTCAGAAGGCAGCATGTATAAACCGTGCCAACAGCAAAGTCTACTTTCGATCTTGCGTATTGAAAAAACATGTTGGTACTTTGAATACTTGAAGGTAAATCAACTGTAGATTTATGGCGTCCTCTAATTTGCTAAGTATTTTTTTTTGTGCTCAAAGCCAGTAGAAAGATCAGTTATGCTCGATCTCGCCTGTGCTTGCGAACCTAGCAAACCCCAAACGTAAGTACAAATAGGTCGTTTATTCGTTCTATTCCCGCTCTAGTTAGGCCCTTAGAAGTGTCTAAGAAAAATTTGTTGCCCATGCTGTTTTATGCTCTTGCTGTAGGGACCCGGGCTGAACATTTGGGGCCCAAAAAAAGAAAGTTTTGAAAGGAGGATGCCAGTCATAGTTATACTTTCTGTGCGTGCCCCAAAAATAAAGGTCGCCTAGGCCATGATTAAGATCCAACTTTTGTCTAAAGTCTGTCTTGATGTTAATATTGAATTCGTTACAGATCCTTTCAAAAGCCTTCATGTCTTTTTCTGTTGCTAATGGATATAACGGTTTGTCATTTGGTAATGGCGCTTGCAGTTTCAGTCAAAATAGGGTCTGAAGGTTTGTAATAGAAATGAAATCTGTACACTGACCTCACCAAAGGATCATGGTGATTTAAATGATCAGCATACGACACTCCACACCCAGTTGATGCGCAAAACACAGCAAAGTTTAACTGGTTCGATAAAACTGCATCGGATTACTAAAACCACGCTTTCTTGATGTGGTCGTTTTTAATAGGGGGGTTAAGATAGCTCTTCAATGGAGTCTCACCTTTTTTTGAAAAGAGGCAGTCTGGGTCACAGCAATGCAAGAGTATCAGTTGCTATATTTTTAAGATTGTAGTGCGGCCCAACGAATATTTTGCATCAGTATATTTTAACGCGCTCATTTTTAATTTGTCAAAAAATGTTTGTAACAATAACAACCCAAGACCGTCCTTCGTTTTTAGAACATGCTATTGATAACAATTGCGGGGCCAAAACGGTCGCGCTCCATGAAATATTCTACAAAGCCCTATGGTTTAATATAAGCGAAGCCAAGGAGAATATTACGGTTCTAAAAGTTGACAAATCGGGAACAAATTTAGCCAGTTAACAATACCTGATGGTTTATACGGGTTTTGCTCCTAAAAGAAGCAGTAGTAACTTTGACATTTCTCTCAAACTTAACAATTTCAAATCTGAAAACAATGTTAAACATTCAAGCCTGAAGAAGAAGGAGGTTTCTATTTGATAAAGAGCTAGCTAAAATGTTTGGCTTTACGGCTAACAATTATAGATTTAGAGTTAAAACCGACCAAACTACTTATGAGGGGGAAAGTCCGCTCGATCTTGCATTACATTCATTACTCTATGTTCATTTGGATGAGCTGAGCACTGATTAAAACTTATATGACGGAAGGGGCCCCCAATGTTTTAAGAGCTCTTCCATCAGGGGAAAAAATGCATATTTTCGATATGAAATTATACAATTCCCTAATTTTCAGTTTAAAAGATTAAATTTTGGGGGGGTCGGATCTTTAATATAAAAATCAAAGACAAAGCGGGGAAAGTTGTGAAATGTGATAACCTGCACATTGTTTTGGGAAATAAAATAATACGTTACTAAAAAATAATGTCGCGTGGGCCAGAAGAATCAGGAGTTACATTAGCGCCTGTAAGGTGTATAACCTTAGAATTAAAAGACCTTGCAGATGTTTCGGACTTGAACAGAAAGGTGAGATAGGCGCTTGTATGGTTTTGAGTACACTAAAGATGGTGTTATAAACGCAAAGAGGTTGGCGACAGCAAAACGTTTCCTAAACTAGAAAAAACTGCGCAATCTAGAGGCAAATAATGTTTTGGGCCCGTATGAATATAAAATAGTTTTGAAAACCCGACCTCAATGGCACTTAGAACCCTATTTTTGAATGGGACATTTAAAAATTTTAATTCATAAGCCCATTTACATATTTTTGCCGTCAAAAAAGTTTCAGAAAAGCATTCAACTCTGGCCCTTTACATGTAATCTTATGCCGGACGACAATAGTCGGAAAGAAATTGAAATAACGCCGTAGGGAAAAAAACAGACACCTCCCAGAAAAGAAACGGTAAAAAAAGTTCTCAAAATTACGTTTTTCCCCCCAGCGAAAATTTGGGAAAATTTTTCCAATAAAATTTAAAATTTCTGTTTTTAAAAGATTTGGAGAGGGTTGGGGTTGTGGGTTAGTGATGACCTTATAAAAAAAAATTAATTTTTGCGGCAAAACTTAACGTTAAAAAGCCAAGTTACCATCGTCGTTCTTCACAATGGCGAGGAATTAAGATATAAAAACAAGCAACAAAATCAATGTTGACTTAAATGAAACAACTTTTAGAACGAATTTGGGTTAATCACCCAATTTTGGGCCCCGTAGGGTTTTTTTAATGAACAAGTTTTTACGGAGAGTAGATAAAAAAAAAAAATGGATTAGATTTAAATTTTGTTTTTTAAAAATATGGAGCGTTAACTTTATGAAAAAACCCCTCTTGTTCAATGATTTTTGGGGGAGATGGTTGTGGAAAAAAAAATATTTGCCCCAGACTTATTACAAAAAGTTTATCGTTATAATTTTAATCATATTGTGATTTTCTGTCCAACACTTAAATGGAACCAAAGCATATCATGATAGAAGGTTTATATGGACAGATGATGAAACATATTTAGTTGACCCCAGCAATAAACTAAGTGATGTCTAGAACGCTTTTTTATATTGTTTGAAGGAACGCAGACACTATTTATTATAGATGACTGTTCGGCAGAAAGAGACATAGTTAAAAAGAGAAACACTTTGTCGAAACTAGCTTTCAGCGGAAGACATGCTGGGATAAGTGTGTGGATTTTATGCCAGAATATAACTCGGTTTTAAAAGACTTTAGAGAACAGTTAAAGACTGTAGTTTTATTTCACATGAAAGACAGAGACTCATTTGAAGAATGTTTGCGCGAAAATGATGTTATTGAAAATGACCAGGAAAAACCCAGGATTAAGCAAAAATTAAAATCTGAAAAAGTTTAGTAAATTAGTATTAAAAAACGGATAACCCTGCACAGTATGTTTGTTTGTAGATAATCGTTATTTTTTGGTTATTGAAGTCTTACTTGTCAGAGAACAGTAATATGCTGATTCTAGGTCACTTTCGCCCGAAAACTTGGTGGAGGAGCAAGTGGGGTAGAGTCGGCATATTACTGTTCTCTACAGTGATGACTGCGAACGAATGTTGAAGGACTTGACTGCTAAGAAACTGGGCGTGAATGGGGTCGAGTTTGATAGAGCGCATCGTTTGAATGCAAAGCATGACTCCCCCATCATTGCCAGATGTTCCTCATATAAGGACAAAGTACACATTTTGAAAGCTAAGACTAAGTTGAAAGGAACCAATGTCTTTGTCGGCGAAGACTTTACAAGTAGGGTCCGTGAAATAAGACGTAAGCTCACTCCACATCGGAAAGACGCAAGGAACAGTGGTAAGAGAGCTGCGATGGTCTTTGACCATCTCCTTGTTGATGGCAGGAGGTTCGGGCTTGATGCTTCTGGTCAGCTAAAAGAGTTGAAATAGGGTTTTGGCCGGTCCTCTTGCGATGATAAAGGTGTTAATTCAAGAGGGAGAAAAGATAACTTGACACCGGTGGAAAGACTGGCCGCTCCGGATCCTGTCACGCGTGGCAGTAGCCGCTTTGCACGTGTTTTTGACGACAGTGTTGTGGTCGGTGTGAGCGATGGCACTGGCACACGCTTGAATTCGTATGACAGTTTCAATGATAGCCGTTTGAATGATGATTTTTCCAGCCGTTTGAATGATGATTTTTTCCAAATATGATGATGTAGATAGCGAAATTAATGCATGTATGGAAAACGGTGCACTTGATAGTGATCATATTTATATTGACAACCGGGATCTGGATGCGCCTGTATGCCATAATAAAGTATTCAAGCTTCTTTGTTGGAATGTGAATGGTTTACTCTCAAAGATTTTTGACAATGCATTTATTTCTTATGCCTGTGGTTTTGATTTTATATGCTTTGGAGAAACGTTCGTTGAAACACTTAGCATGGACATGTTTGTTGGGTATAAAGCCTTTATTAAACCTGCTGTAAAACTCTGTCATCAGGGGAGACGATCTGGAGGACTCGTTTGTTTGATAAAACAAGAATTGGTTCCCTTCATATCATATGTAGAAGTTGATAGCTCTAACGTGTGCGTCTTTTAATTGAAAAATCGTTTTTGGGTACACTGAAAAATATTGCTTTGGTTTGTACGTATATTCAGCCTGAAGGTTCTCCTTTCTATAATTCTTTTATTGTTGATAATGGTATTTCCATGTTGGAAGAATGTTTGGCTGACTGCTTGTGCTCACTTGGTGACGTTGATATAGTACTGTGTGGCGATCTGAACAGCAGGACGGCAAATTTTTCTCCTGACTTGTCTGCTGATGTTTTCGATTCCTGTTTGCAAACAAAAGCCAGCCACCTTGCACAGATCGATGTTTTTATGATAATGTGTTGAATAACTACGGTAAGTTATTGTTAAATCTTTGCGTTGCTTTTGATTTGTACATTTTGAATGGTGTATGTCAGGGCGACCGCCATGGTTGCTATACATACGTTTCAGACAGCGGTAGCAGCGTTAATGATTATTTTCTCGTATCTAAAGATTTTTTCTCCACTTTTTGTGATTCATGTTATTTGTTTGTGTCGGAACGTATAGAATCCGATCATTTACCTATTGAATTTCACATTGACATTACAACAAGAGATAGTGATAGATCAATGGAGAATGTTGAGGCAACAGTATTCGATAAGTTTGTATGGAATGAAGATTATGCTTTGACTTACAGAGACAAATTGTGTTAAAGCAGAAATGTGCTCAAAATTAAATGAGGCTTTAGAACTGATCAGTGTTGATGTAGATAAAGCTTTAGATTTGTTTAATGATTGTATTAAAAACAGTGCTGAATGTATGATAAAACGTGTGGTAATAAGAAATGGTGCTAAAAAGGAAGATTGGTTTGACAGTGATTGTCTGGAAATGAAGAAAAAACGCTAAGATTGTTGAGAATATGGCTTCGTACTTTGGACGATGGTGACAGAAGTGAGTATGTTATTGCAAGAAGAGAATATAAAAACCTTCAAAAGCAGAAGAAGAAAATTTTTAATAAAAACCTGTTAGATAACATGATCAGATCTCTTCCGTCACAGCAGGAGTTTTGGAAAACATTAAAAAGAGCTTCATTTAAAAGAAAATATACTAAGAATAATATCTCCCTGGATGCATGGTATGAGCACTTTAAACGTTTGTTAGGTAAAGATAATGTAAGTGACGAGGAGCTTTCTGTTGCTACTGATGAGGGAGAAGACGAGCATTTCAATCGCCCCATTTCTAAAGACGAAATTCTATTTGCCATGCGGAAAATTTAAGACTAACAAATCAACAGGACCTGATTCTATTATTGGTGAATTGTTGAAGTATGCTGGACCTCAAGTTGTTGACTTTTTACTAATTCTTTTCAACAGAATTTTGATGAGGGCATCTTCCCAGAAAACTGGACAGAGTCTGTAACTTTGCCCTTATTCAAGAAAGGCGATGTAGATAACCCTAATAATTACAGAGGTATCTCTTTGGTTGACGTTAGCTGTAAAGTGTATAGTACTGTTGTTAACAACAGATTGCAGGAATGGATTGAATGTAATAATATCACGGGGGAGCATCAGGCTGGGTTCAAAAAGGGTTACTCTACTACTGATCATATGTTTACTCTTCTTGCGTTTGTTCAGAAACAGTTTTCATTAAATCGTAAATTTTATGTTGCGTTTATTGACTTTGAAAAAGCCTTTGACTCCATCAATAGAAAGCTTTTATGGACTGTATTATTAAAAAATGGTATTAAGGGGAAATTATTTCGCTGTATTAGAGCCATGTACAAAGTTGTTAAGACTAGGGTAAGAAGTGGTTCCAATCTGACAGATTATATTAATTGTTTTGCTGGGGTAAAACAAGGTGATGTTTGTAGTCCTGTGCTATTTTCTATATTCATTAATGAGCTTACCATTGAGGTTATCAATAATGGCCTTCATGGTGGACGATTTCCAGAAGATGTCTTAGAATTGTTTATCCTACTATTAGCAGATGATGTTGTTTTTAGTTTTAGAAACGATAGTTGGCTTACAGCGTCAGCTAAATAATCTGAGCAGGGCTGCCTCTTCATTAGAGTTGAAAGTAAACATGAATAAAAGCAACATCGTGGTGTTTCGAAAGGGAGGTTATTTGGCGGCGAGGGAAAGATGGATGTATAACGGACTTACTATACCTGTGCTGAATGTATATAAATATTTAGGGATATATTTTTCTACACGCCTAAGTTTTTACCTTTGCCTGTAAAGATCTTGCATGTAGGGCAAAGAATGTTTTGATATGTGTCATGAAAAGATTGATTGCTTTGAATAACAATTCGCTTGAGCTATTTCTAAAAATATTTGATTCCCAAATACAGCCTGTTTTGATGTATGGGGCTGAAATTTGGGGTTTGGATAGTGCTGTTGTTCATTGCGAGGCAGTACATTTATTTGCTTTGAAGAGGTTTCTAGGTTTTGACAGGCGTATTTCTAATGATTTGGTGTATGGGGAGACCAATAGATATCCACTGTTCATTTGTTCAGCCATTAGATGTGTTCAGTATTGGTTAAAGCTTTTATACATGGAGCATTATAGATTGCCTCGTAAGTCTTATGAAATGTTGCTCAAATTAGATGTAAAGGGAAAAAACAAACTGGGTTTCAAATGTGCGTGTGTTTCTGTGTAAGCATGGATTTGGGGATGTCTGGTTGTCACAGGGTGTTGGAAATCAAAGCCAGTTTATTCATGTTTTCAGACAAAGGTTGATTGACTGTAGATGGCAAATGTGGGACGATCATATACAAAGTAGTGGACGTTATGATTTGTACAGAAATTATTCCAGTTTTCGTTGTACTCAGCCTTACTTGAAATTTGATTTGGATATGCATCTGAAAAGATCCATTGCTAAATTTAGAGTTGGTGTTCTGACATAAGGACCCATTACTTAAGATACAGACAACATAGACAAAATGACTTGGTATGTCCATTGTGTATGCAAGGTGAGGAAAATGAAATACACTTTATGTTCCTTTGTCCAGCTTTAGAAGATATTCGTCAAAAATTTATTCCACAGAAATATCATAGGCGCCCATGTATGTTTCGTTTACAGTTACTACTTAGCTCTAACAGTTATAAGGTTATTAGGAATTTAGGTATGTTTCTGTTTAAGGCGTTTAAGATCAGAGAAATAATGACGTCTTAGATAGTCTTGTTGTGTCGTTGTTTTTGTTGTTGTTGCTGTTGTTGTTTTCCTGATAAATCATTTGTTTCATACAATTAATGTGAATGATTGTGCTCATTCCCCTTCAAATGGGCCAATGCCTTACTGAATAAAAATCTGAAGTCTGAAGTCTGAAGTCTCTCTCTCTCTCTCTCTCTCTCTCTCTCTCTCTCTCTCTCATCTCTCTCTCTCTCTCTCTCTCTCTCTCTCTCTCTCATCATCACGACATTCCATTGATTCAAAGTTTGATGGCCCACCGCTGCATAAAAAAAAATAAATAAATAAAAAAGAAAAGAAAATGTTTTCTTGATTAGACATTGTCCTTTGCTGAGCCATTAGTCGCGACTTCAAAATGGGAGCGTGTGTGCTTACGTGTGTGTTTGTGTATACGTGGTGCATGCGTGCGTGCGTGCGTGCGTGCGTGTGTGTGTGTGTGTGTGTGTGTGTGTGTGTGTGTGTGTGTGTGTGTGTGTGTGTGTGTGTGTGTGTGTGTGTGTGTGTGTCTGTGTCTGTGTGTGTGTGTGTGTGTCTGTGTGTGTGTGTGTGTGACAGAGAGAGAGAGAGAGAGAGAGAGAGAGAGAGAGAGAGAAGAGAGAGAGAGAGAGAGAGAGAGAGAGAGAGAGAGAGAGAGAAGGAAGGAACGAACGAACGAACGAACGAACGAGTTTTATTTTCAGAGGGTAATGGAATAAGCATCACTGCTTTTTACATCCAGCCCTCCGGGGCCAAAAGAAATTTAAGAAAGGAAAAAAAAAAATTGATTAATATAAATAATGGTAAATAACTCTTAAATATGAAATATGAAAATACAAAAGGACACAAAAATCTATGTACAGAGGGAACACCGACAGAAGGTGTGGGAGACGGTGGGGGTGGGAGTAGGATGGAGTGGGATGGGGACAATTAAGAATAACAGGAGGGGGATGAAAGTAAAGGAAGAACTGATAAGGAAAATGAAACATTTTCACAGAGCAGTTATTGGTACATCTTTGGGAAAAGTGGTGTAAGATCAGAAAGATACATCAAGTACGTAAAAAGATTGGATTTAAAATTTACTAGGGTTTGGTTCGTTTTTTAGTTTTTCTGGGATATTATTCCACAGCCAACCCCCAGAATAAGCAAGGCTTGATTTGCATAAATTAATTGATGGGAAAGGGAGATTTATTTTATGCGAATGTCGATGATCATTAGAAGTAAATATATTCATTAAATAGGAAGGGGCACTGCCGTGTAGTATTTTATGCATAAAGAGTGCTTTATTGTACAATAGTTTGGTCTTGAATGGAAGGATACCTGATCGTTCATAATCAGGGTGTTCTAGCGAGGGTTCATCAATTGTTATTTTAACAGCTCTCTTGTATATACTAGTCAATGGTTTAAACAACTTATTGCTAGCTAAATCCCAGAGTGTCGAAGCATAGTCAATATTTGGTTGAATATAAGATTGAAAGAATAATTTTCTGGTGTGATAATCTAAAAAGTTTTTTATTTTCTGAGCTGATACAGTTTTACGGCAAGATTTTTGGAAAGAAGTTCTAAATGTTTCGACCAAGATAGGTTGTTGTCGATTGCTATGCCTAAGACTCTGTGATTAGAAACCTCTTTGATTTTTTCATTACCAACATAAAGGATTGGCAAGTTTTCGGTTACATTTTGACGTTTTTGCCTTGTTGTAATCAACATGAATTTCGTTTTTTGAGGATGCAGACACATATGATTGAGTTGTGTCCATTTAACGAGAAGGTTGATATTTTTCTGAATATCAAGGTAGACTTGCTGGGCATTAGAGTTATTAGTGTCAATAGTGGTATCATCGGCAAACATTTCACAATGCGAAGTCAAGGTTAATGGTAAATCATTAATATAGAATAAGAACATCAGTGGACCAAGCACCGAGCCTTGTGGTACACCAAAGTTATTGGGAATCAAAGTAGAATAACAATCATTTAATAATACTAATTGTTGCCTGTTGGAAAGGAAGGTGAAATGAGATTTAAAGTGTCGGAAGTTAGTCGATAAATAGTTAACTTTCTGAGCAAAAGTTCATGATTAATGACATCGAAGGCTTTGGCAAAATCCACGAAGAGTACTCCGGAAAAGTGTTTGTTGTTTATGTTTGAAAGCCATCGATCAACTACCTTAGTAAGAGCTGTTTGACAAGAGTGATTCTCTCTAAATCCGGATTGATTAGGATGTAGTAGATCGAATTTTTTGACATGAGAAAGAAGACACTTTTTTATGTGTTGTTCTAATGGTTTTGAAAGAACTGATAGAATAGAGATTGGTCGATAGTTGGAAGGATCAGCCATATTTCCTGATTTGTACAATGGTATGACTTTAGCTTGTTTAAAAGCGTCAGGAAAGCAACGCTTATCAATGCAGAGATTATAAATATATGTGAGAGTTTCTGCTATAACAGTTGCTGATAGCTTAAGAATTTTCCCGTCAATTCCATCAATTCCACGAGTTGCTGTTTGTTTTAACTGTCTAAGAGAAGAGAAAACTTCGTGGACATCCATGGCACTAATATCCAAAGCTGAATGGATGTTCTTCTGATGGCAGTATTTCAGTAATTCTTGTAGATCGTTACTTTTTGATTCATCGTTTCGTATGATTTGATTAGCTATACTTGCAAAATGGTCGTTCAGTTCACTTGCAGATATGTCTTTCGTTAAGTTTAATACAGGGTCAGAAATTTTCTTGGTTAAGCCATGTATAGCTTTCCAAATAGATTTACTGTCTTTCTTTCTATTAATTAGGTCCAAGAAATATTTCCTTTTTTCTGATCGTATTAGGGAGGTCACCTTATTTCTGTACTTTTTGAATTCTTCGCGAGAGCCATTTTTTAACAGATAATCCCTTTGATATATAGTGTCCTGTATTTCTTTTGTAAGCCATGGTGGTTTTATCCGATGTTTTACTCTTTTAGTTTGAAGAGGGGCATGCTTATTGTATACGTCATGGAAGATGTTATACCATACTTGCAGAGCTTGATTGGGGTCAGTATGCTGATACACTTCATTTAAAAGGGAATTAAAGATCTGAGAGAAATTTTTCAGGATCAAATTTAGAAAGTTCCTAAATGTAATCGTTTTATGATTTAACTTGGGTATTTTGACACCCTTTTTGGTCCACGTAAAACAAATTGGAAAATGGTCACTGCAGCCAGAAACAGGAGCAACTGATTCTACTATTGTTTCTAAATTGGTAACATATATATGATCTATTAATGTTTCAGAAGAATGGTTACACGGGTAGCTGATTTTATTAATTGTGTCAAACCAAATGATTCAAAGAGAGAGAGAGAGAGAGAGAGAGAGGAGAGAGAGAGAGAGAGAGAAGAGAGAGAGAGAGAGAGAGAGAGAGAGAGGAGAGAGAGAGAGAGAGAACGAACGAACGAACGAACGAAATGTTGTTTAATGAGGGAAAAGAATAAGCACCAGTCAGTGGCTTTTTTCCATCCAGCCCTCAAACAATAAATACATGGTAGAAATCATTGCATCGAACTGCATATAAACTCATAAACAACAATGAATACATGGCAAGAGAGAGAGAGAGAGAGAGAGAGAGAGAGAGAGAGAGAGAGAGAGAGAGAGAGAGAGAGAGAGAGAGAGAGAGAGAGAGGTTTTGCGCTTAAAACCGTTTTCTTGATTGTCTCGTGTAGATGACGGAATCAAACAGGATTGTTTGTTTTACAACCGCCACACCACCATCGTTTGGTTACGGCAGAGAGAGAGAGAGAGAGAGAGAGAGAGAGAGAGAGAGAGAGAGAGAGAGAGAGAGAGAGGAGAGAGAGAGAGAGAGAGAGAGAGAGAGAGACAGACAGACAGACAGACAGACAGACAGAGACAGAGACAGAGAGCACATTTATAGTTTTTTTTCCCCCTGTAATCTTCGTTTTCAGAGTGGGAAAATGTTTTTGTGATTTCTCCGCGGAATGTGAATCCGATGTGCCGCTATATCCTCAGGGAAGTGTTCACATTAATGCACTCCGATAATTAGCTCCGTCACCCTCCCCTCCCCCGCTCTCCCCGTGACCCTCCCTCCCCCAGTCCTTGCCACAACCCCCCTCCGCCCTCGCTATCTTTTCTCCCGCTGTTGAAATTGAAAGACTGTCAAAGGCGACAATGCTTGGTGCTGCAATGGTTTACATGCAGCGCTGTTGAAATTGAAAGACTGTCAAAGGCGACAATGCTTGGTGCTGCAATGGTTTACATGCAGCGCTGTTGAAATTGAAAGACTGTCAAAGGCGACAATGCTTGGTGCTGCAATGGTTTACATGCAGCGCTGTTGAGCAGCACCAGCTTTGTCTCCAAGCTGGCCTCCGTCAATGAGGCTGTTTTCACTGTCATGTGTTCGTTTGTTCGTGTGTTTGTCAGGAAGACTCCGTAAAACCTCCACAGTCAATTGCCATGACATTTGGCAAAAAAATAGATCGTGTTTTCCACTGATTTTGGGTGCAAATTTTAAATATTAAAAAGAAAAAAAAGTGTAACTTGTATGCATAATTTTACTTTATCGTAGACGACATAGCACCGCATTACGAACATTATTACGCGGTCTCAAAAGTATAGTTGCATGTATCCAAAATGTTACCTCAACATCATGTCGACAGTTTTTTGGGTATTTTTGTTTGTTTGTATGTTTGATTTCTTTTTATTTATCTATTTACACTGTCCAGAATTATAATGTTTTTTTTATCCGTTAAATCAATGTTCGTTGCATCATGAATCCATTAATGCATACCTATTGGCATTTGGAAGGGGAAAAAATGTGTTAAACAGAATGAAAAATGTTTTGATTCGCCGCGAACCTTGACCTCTTCTTCACTGAGTTCTCGGACACTTCTGCCATTGTGTCATGTGATGTACATGATATAGACTGTGATTGTGCCAGTGTGTCACGTGATGTACATGATGTTGACTGTGATTGTGCCAGTGTGTCACGTGATGTACATGATGTTGACTGTGATTGTGCCAGTGTGTCACGTGATGTACATGATGTTCACTGTGATGGTGTCAGTGTGTCAAGTGATGTACATGATGTACACTGTGATTGTGTCAGTGTGTCACATGATGTACATGACGTACACTGTGATTGTGCCAGTGTGTCATGTGATGTACATGATGTACACTGTGATTGTATCAGTGTGTCAAGTGATGTACATGATGTACACTGTGATTGTGCCAGTGTGTCATGTGATGTACATGATGTACACCGTGATTGTGCCAGTGTGTCATGTGATGTACATGATGTACACTGTGATTGTGCCAGTGTGTCATGTGAAGTACATGATGTCCACTGTGATTGTGCCAGTGTGTCGTCATGTGATGTACATGATGTCCACTGTGATTGTGCCAGTGTGTCACGTGATGTACATGATGCACACTGTAATTGTGCCATTGTGTCATGTGATGTACATGATGTACACTGTGATTGTGCCAGTGTGTCATGTGATGTACATGATGTACACTGTGATTGTGCCAGTGTGTCATGTGATGTACATGATGTACACTGTGATTGTGCCAGTGTGTCATGTGATGTACATGATGTCCACTGTGATTGTGCCAGTGTGTCACGTGATGTACATGATGTACACTGTGATTGTACCAGTGTGTCATGTGATGTACATGATGTACACTGTGATTGTGCCAGTGTGTCATGTGATGTACATGATGTACACTGTGATTGTGCCAGTGTGTCACGTGATGTACATGATGTACACTGTGATTGTGCCAGTGTGTCATGTGAAGTACATGATGTCAACTGTGATTGTGCCAGTGTGTCACGTGATGTACATGATGTACACTGTGATTGTGCCAGTGTGTCATGTGATGTACATGATGTACACTGTGATTGTGCCAGTGTGTCATGTGATGTACATGATGTACACTGTGATTGTGCCACTGTGTCATGTGAAGTACATGATGTCAACTGTGATTGTGTCAGTGTGTCGTCATGTGATGTACATGATGTACACTGTGATTGTGCCAGTGTGTCATGTGATGTACATGATGTACACTGTGATTGTGCCAGTGTGTCACGTGATGTACATGATGTACACTGTGATTGTGCCAGTGTGTCGTCATGTGATGTACATGATGTACACTGTGATTGTGCCAGTGTGTCATGTGATGTACATGATGTACACTGTGATTGTGCCAGTGTGTCGTCATGTGATGTACATGATGTACACTGTGATTGTGCCAGTGTGTCGTCATGTGATGTACATGATGTACACTGTGATTGTGCCAGTGTGTCGTCATGTGATGTACATGATGTACACTGTGATTGTGCCAGTGTGTCGTCATGTGATGTACATGATGTACACTGTGATTGTGCCAGTGTGTCATGTGATGTACATGATGTACACTGTGATTGTGCCAGTGTGTCATGTGATGTACATGATGTCCACTGTGATTGTGCCAGTGTGTCATGTGATGTACATAATATACTGGAGACACTGAAACCCACACTGTGCCGAGAACTGAGTGATGCTGGTCTGCGTTGACTGAAGTGCCGCGGCGAGGCGCCATGCAGAGGCACATTTATAAACCGACATTGACCTCGCACAAAGGAAAGGTGCACCCACCCCGCGCGCATACACGTGTTCCTGTAGTGCGTTTAAGAGAGGAAGATGAAAACAGATGTAAAATGCGTAAAAAACGGCGAGAGAAGGTGGGTGTGAAGGAAGTATATATATATATATATATATATATATATATATATATATATATTATATATATATATATATATATATATAATATATATATATATATATATATATATATATCAGTATATTTAAAATGCCTAAAACAATTTTTAAGTGCTCAACCCCTTGGGGAGCAACATTAGTTAAAACAAGTTAAAAGAGGAATCTCTTAAAAGATTCCTCTTTTAACTTGTTTTAACTATATATATATATATATATATATATATATATATATATATATATATATATATATATATATATATGTCACGTGTGAGTACACCTGACAGGGGGGGGGGTTATACAGGAAATGTGCAGTGGCAGAAACGGAGCGATCACTCTATCCCTCACACCACCAGACCACAAGAGGAAGAGGTTTTGACAATAGTTTTACTCACATTACAATCACTCACTCACACTAGCACTCCAGACGGGGTATGGGTCATAACAAAGAAGAGAAAAGATAGCCGAGAGAGGAAAAGAAAGAAAAA
Organism: Conus ventricosus; assembly: GCA_018398815.1. Taxonomy (NCBI): domain Eukaryota; kingdom Metazoa; phylum Mollusca; class Gastropoda; order Neogastropoda; family Conidae; genus Conus; species Conus ventricosus. Next base: position 19,225 of record JAFLJL010002199.1, read on the forward strand.
AAAAAGGGGGGGGGGGCATAGAAGAGAAAGGCACTATTCAGAACTAACTGACTTAGGGGACAAGGTAAATTGAACAGACCACAAAACCCCTCCAATATCCCGGGATCCCGCTACTGTCCCAACCTAACCCACTAAACCACTACAAGAACATTCAGCAAAATAACAGAAGAAAGACAGTACTAGAAACGATAATACATCAAACAGGACCTAGTCAGGGTTAAACAAAACAACAATAAGAAAAAAAAACGAATCAGTGACCGGCTTCAGGCCCACACACACGCACGCCAAACCCAAACCCACACCACACACGACTGAAGACTCATCTTATCCCGTGCCCGAGGAGGTTCACCGTGGGAGGTGGATCCTAAGAAGGGCGAAGCCCGCAGTGGGCTAGTCTTCCAGTCCGAGGCGAAGGTGTCCCAGTGAAGGGTGAGGCACACCTTCAACAGTCCTCAGTGCAGCGACTGGTGCCTGGATACCGGATGGCGTCTGCCAGGTCCCGGGATGCTGGTCCTTCAGCCAGTCCAAGACCAGAGCTGCCGGAAACAAATGGCGAAAACTTTCCCGCCCTACGGCGGAGATCAGTCTCCAGATGAGAAGTCATCTCTTTATCGTCTTTGTCAGTGTGTGGCAACAGTGGGTCCGGCAGTGCGTCAGTGTGAAGGGTCACAGTGCTGTAAAAGGTCAACAATGTCTTCGTCACTTTAAAAGGGTAAATAAACTATAATAATTTCTTTCACTTTTTCCTTTGCTTTTAACCTGTACTCATGGCATTCCTTACATCCTGTACCCATGGCATACCCTGCATCCTGTACCCATAACATGCCTGTACTAAGGATAACTTCCTTAGTCAAAATCTCAATGAATAAAACCAACTAAAATCCATCCATACGTCTGTCACACAAACATATAGGACAAGGACACAACGAGAACGGAACCCACATGCGGGGCGATACGGCCGGAATTCCACACTCCGCAGTCTAAGTGTCAAGCCGTTCGCACACTATGCATTCCACGATCCGTCTCGTGTCTATGAAACAAGAAAAATGAAACTAACATTTACAATATCTCTCCGGCCCAAATCACACATTAAGCAAGAAAAGCACTGACTCAACCTGTGTAATAAAAAAACAACAACACACAAACACAGCTTCCATTGACCAAAATGGTAGTAAGATCCTTTCAACTAAGTCCAAAGTAACCGAATACCTAGCCGCTAAGGACCGAAACGCAATTAAAGATAATGCGTTCCTACAACTCCACACAAAATGCATATCTCGATACTTCCAAACAGGCACTCCCTCATTGGAGCAGTTTTCACACAAAAAAGGTGTGTCAAGCCAACAGCATATTAAGGCAGAAGAAAAACCGCAACCACTGAGAGGTTAGAAAACCCAAATAAACAAGACACTGTCCAAGACAGACCATATAGTTACCAAAATGGCGGGTGGGCGAAGTAAGAAAACGGTCCCTCCCCAGTCCAATGAAGGATGGCAGCCGAAAACCGTGACAGTCCCAATGAAGTGGACTCCAGGTCAGGGATGACCTAAGGTGCTTCTTCCAGCTGGCCGGGATAGGGATCCAGAAGTGGCAAGTGGAATTCTTTCCTTCCCACCGAAGGGTGAAAGACAGTTCCACGCAACCCACGTCGAAGTGGATTCAAGCAGGAAGGCTCCAGCTGGCAGAGATAGAGATCTCACCGACTCCAAGGTTCGTAAGCGAGTCCCACACCACTCGCCTAACCAAGATGGCAACCAGTAACAAAACAGCTCACCTGTGGCACCTGACACAGTGATGAACACGTGAAAAACGATAAAAGAACAGAAAAAGAAGGCTTTAAAGAAAAATAATGAAGAGAAATATTGGAGGATGGGAGCAAAATGCACGGACGTAGCGCACCGGGATGACACAAATAACACATGGGTCAACACCCGGCCAATGTAGTGAAGATGTCACTGGCAACACTCCACTTTATACTGGGTTTGAGAAAAAATGATTCATCTTCTAAACCAAAAGTATTTTCGTCCGTGACAATATATATATATATATATATATATATATATATTTGTTAAAATAGGTTTTTTTTAATAGAATCTACAAATTTGTTTCGAGCGCGTTGCGCTGTCTTCCATTTTAAAATCTTTTAGGTCACAGTGCTCAACGTGAGGAACGATTAAGATTAGTGTGGTTAAAATACCCAAAATGATTTTAATAGTGCTCGACCCCTTGGGGAGCAACATTTGTTAACGCAACGCGCTCGAAACAAATTTGTAGATTCTATTTTTAAAAACCTATTTTAACAAATGTTGCTCCCAAGGGGTCGAGCACTATTAAAATCATTTTGGGTATTTTAGCCACACTAATATATATATATATATATATATATATATATATATATATATCCATTCAGTGGATGAAACTCGACTGTGTGGTCCCAGTCTTCCCAAGTGAGTCCGTAGCAAACTCAACTCTGGGTAGGAGCCGGTCGGGGCAGAAAAACCCCACATGATTCTGATGGGATTTGAACCCACGACCTCCCAGCGGGAGTCTGCGACACTAACCACGGCGGCTGGTTATATATATATATATATATATATATATATACAATTTAGCAGTGGGGGAAAGCAAGTGCAGGTTAACAATTCTTCCATCATTATAGTAATGACTTGGCAAAAATGTTAAATTTAATTTAAAAAAAAAAGGTGTGGGGTCGAGGATGAAAAATGTTACTATAAATGTATAAAATTCTCGCTAGCTGCACGTTAAACGATTGCAATCCCTATGCACGTATAACACATTGCAATCCTATCGAAGACAGATCTACATGTATCACCTGCTTCTAGATCTTTCGTCCGCTGGGTCGGACTCATCAGGGAGATAACGGCTAATTGTGTCTGTGCTCTTGGCGTCAAATAGAGACACACCACAGTCCGTAATTTTGTGGTGTTCTCACCAGCAAGGGTTCAAAAAAGAATCCAACAGCACCCCCAAAGCAGCCAGCGAAAGGAAGTAAATAAAACAAAACGAAAGTGTGGAGAGGAAAAAGGTTGCTGAAAAACTAAAAACATTATGCAAACAGTATAAAATGTAGGGGACAATCTCTAAGCCTATGCTTGAGGATCCAGTTCAGGCTGCAAGGGAGATCAAAAAGATATGGAATAGTCTGAGTAGTCAGCTCTGCCGTTCAATAACCCAAGCATTGTCAGCGGCTAAGAATTGTGCAGAACAACCTTAACTTGGATCTCCTAAGAGATGTAATCGCCCACCGATTGACCAAACAATATAATACTGAACAATTAAGCAGTGGGGGAAAACAAGTGCAGGTTGACAATTCGTCCATCATTATAATAATGACTTGGCAAAGATTTGAAATTTAATTTTTACAAAAAGGGGAGGGGGGAGTTGAAGATGAAGAAAATGTATATCATAAATACAAAAACCCTTCACTAGCTGCATGAAGGAACCATATATACATGTGTGTGTGTGTGTGTGTGTGTGTGTGTTGTGTGTGTGTGTGAGCACGCCAGCGCGCGCGTGTTTGTGGGTGTGTGTATATTAGGTTTCATTGATTGCCGCCCGACTTGTGTTACCTCTGTTGGTTCTTTTGGACTGAAAAAAGTTTGTTTCACATAAAGTAGTTCATCTATCTGTTTTTAGATGTTGGTCGTTTGTGTCTAGTCCAGCCAAGCAATCAAACGACATTTCTCAGAGCATTAGATTGGAACGAAACGTTTCTTCTGTTCTCTACTTTGCAACAGAATCACCGTGTCGTATTTCCATCCTCTATCTTCTTACAACTACCTTTGATCATTTCACGTTTTATTGTGTTTCTTTCTTTGTTTGTTTTACAGCCAGATAATTAGATAATTTTCTTTGTCATCAGTGGGTTAACTTAGAAAACAATTGTAAGCCATTGGCCGTGGTCCAGTGGTAAACGTCGCGCACTGCAGGCATTGGCCGTGGTCCAGTGGTAAACATTGCACACTGCAGCCATTGGCCGTGGTACAGTGGTAAAGGTCGCACACTGCAGGCATTGGCCGTGGTCCAGTGGTAAACATTGCACACTGCAGGCATTGGCCGTGGTACAGTGGTAAACATTGCACACTGCAGGCATTGGCCGTGGTCCAGTGGTAAACATTGCACACTGCAGGCATTGGCCGTGGTCCATTGGTAAACATTGCGCACTGCAGGCACTGGCCGTGGTACAGTGGTAAACATTGCACATGCAGCCATTGGCCGTGGTACAGTGGTAAACATTGCGCACTGCAGGCATTGGCGTGTGTAGTGGTAAACATTGCACACTGCAGCCATTGGCCGTGGTACAGTGGTAAACATTGCACACTGCAGGCATTGGCCGTGGTACAGTGGTAAATATTGCACACTGCAGCCATTGGCCGTGGTCCAGTGGTAAACATAGGAAGAAAGGTGGCAGAGTGGTTAAGAAGTTCGCCTGCCAATCCAACGCGTGAGAAGTGCGTGGGTTCGAGCTCTGCCTTTCTCGCCCTTTCTTTCCCAGTTTGAATGACAAATCGAACTGAACGTCAAGTCCTTCGGATGGGGACTATAAGCGAGTCGGACCCGTGTGCCTTCCTGGCCCCTGCACACGTTAAAGAACCACGGCAGTCGAAAATCGAAAAGAGTAGGGGGGTTCCCGCTGCCCTGGCAAAATTGATGTAGATTGAAGATAGCCGCCTGGTATTTCTTACCAAGCCACAAAAATCGTCACTTACTGTTGTCGTGTGCCATCGTGTACCGGTGGAAGTGGAGGACACGTATAAACATCGCATGCATCCTATGTGAGAAACTGGGGGAATAAATGAGATAAATGAAAATGAGTGACTGAGAAACTGGAGGAATAAATGAGATAAAAATGAGTGACTGATATTTGAATGGTACGGGAAACGACTGAATGAGCGCCAGTAGGCTGCTCTTCGGCCGGCTCTACCTGGGTAGGCAGCCCGTTGAGTGAGTGAGGAAGTGTGTTATTGTAAGCGCTTAGAGCTTGGTCTGTGACCGAGGATAGGCGCTATATAAATACCCAATATAATTAATAATAATACATTGCACACTGCAGGCATTGGCCGTGGTCAAGGGGTAAACATTGCACACTGCAGACATTGGCCGTGGTACAGGGGTAAACATTGCACACTGCAGGCATTGGCCGTGGTACAGTGGTAAACGTCGCGCACTGCAGGCATTGGCCGTGGTACAGTGGTAAACATTGCACACTGCAGCCATTGGCCGTGGTACAGTGGTAAACGTCGCGCACTGCAGGCATTGGCCGTGGTCCAGTGTTAAAGGTCGCGCACTGCAGGCACTGGCCGTGGTACAGTAGTAAACATTGCGCACTGCAGGCACTGGCCGTGGTACAGTGGTAAACATTGCACACTGCAGGCACTGGCCGTGGTCCATGGTAAACGTCGCGCACTGCAGGCATTGGCCGTGGTACAGTGGTAAACATTGCACACTGCAGGCATTGGCCGTGGTACAGTGGTAAACGTCGCGCACTGCAGGCATTGGCCGTGGTACAGTGGTAAACGTCGCGCACTGCAGGCATTGTCCGTGGTACAGTGGTAAATATTGCAACTGCAGGCATTGGCCGTGGTACAGTGGTAAACATTGCACACTGCAGGCATTCGCCGTGGTCCAGTGGTAAACATTGCACACTGCAGGCATTGACCGTAGTCCAGTGGTAAACATTGCACACTGCAGGCATTGGCCGTGGTACAGTGGTAAATATTGCTCACTGCAGGCATTGGCCGTGGTACAGTGGTAAACATTGCACACTGCAGGCATTGGCCGTGGTCCAGTGGTAAACATTGCACACTGCAGGCATTGGCCGTTTTCCAGTTGTAAATATTGCACACTGCAGGCATTGGCCGTGGTGCAGTAGTAAACATTGCGCACTGCAGGCATTGGCCGTGGTACAGTGGTAAACATTGCGCACTGCAGGATTTGGCCGTGGTCCAGTGGTAAAAATTGCACACTGCAGGCATTGGCCGTGGTACAGTGGTAAACATTGCGCACTGCAGGATTTGCCGTGGTACAGTGGTAAACATTGCGCACTGCAGGCATTGGCCGTGGTCCAGTGGTAAACATTGCACACTGCAGGCATGGCCGTGGTACAGTGGTTAACATTGCACACTGCAGGCATTGGCCGTGGTCCAGTGGTAAACATTGCACACTGCAGGCATTGGCCGTGGTACAGTGGTGAACATTGCGCACTGCAGGCATTGGCCGTGGTACAGTGGTAAACATTTCACACTGCAGGCATTGGCCGTGGTCCAGTGGTAAACATTGCACACTGCAGGCATTGGCCGTGGTCCAGTGGTAAACATTGCACACTGCAGGCATTGGCCGTGGTCCAGTGTAAACATTGCACACTGCAGACATTGGCCGTGGTCCAGTGTAAACATTGCACACTGCAGGCATCGGCGGTGGTCCAGTGGTAAACGTCGCGCACTGCAGGCATTCGCCGTGGTCCAGTGGTAAACATTGCACACTGCAGGCATTGGCCGTGGTACAGTGGTAAACATTGCACACTGCAGGCATTGGCCGTGGTTCAGTGGTAAACATTGCACACTGCAGGCATTGGCCGTGGTAGAGTGGTAAAGGTCGCGCACTGCAGGCATTGGCCGTGGTACAGTGGTAAACATTGCACACTGCAGGGATTGGCCGTGGTACAGTGGTAAACGTCGCGCACTGCAGGCATTCGTCATGGTACAGGGGTAAACATTGCACACTGCAGGCATTGGCCGTGGTCCAGTGGTAAACATTGCATACTGCAGGCATTGGCCGTAGTCCAGTGGTAAACATTGCACACTGCAGGAATTGGCCGTGGTTCAGTGGTAAAGGTCGCGCACTGCAGGCATTGGCCGTGGTACAGTGGTAAACATTGCAGACTGCAGGCATTTGCCGTGGTACAGTGGTAAACGTCGAGCACTGCAGGCATTCGCCGTGGTACAGTGGTAAAGGTCGCGCACTGCAGGCTGCGGGTTTGTGGCTTCGATTCCCCCCAGGGTCATCAATCTGTAGTGTTCTTCTGCCCCGTCTGGCCGTCAGCCAGAGTTCCGCTAGTCATGGGCTCATGTGCAAAGAATGGAATCACACATTGGAACTTCCTCCACTCAGTGTGAGTGTTGTTCAGTTATTCAGGGTGAGTGTTGTTCAGTTATTCATTGTGAGTGTTGTTCAGTTATTCATTGTGAGTGTTGTTCAGTTATTCAGTGTGAGTGTTGTTCAGTTATTCAGTGTGAGTGTTGTTCAGTTATTCAGTGAGAGTGTTGTTCAGTTATTCAGTGTGTTGTTCAGTTATTCGGTGTGAGTGTTGTTTTGTTTTTCATTGTGAGTGTTGTTCAGTTATTCAGTGTGAGTGTTGTTCAGTTATTCAGTGTGAGTGTTGTTCAGTTATTCAGTGTGTTGTTCAGTTATTCAGTGTGAGTGTTGTTCTGTTATTCAGTGTAAGTGTTGTTCAGTTATTCGGTGTGAGTGTTGTTCAGTTATTCAGTGTGAGTGTTGTTTTGTTATTCAGTGTGAGTGTTGTTCAGTTATTCGGTGTGAGTGTTGTTTTGTTTTCAGTGTGAGTGTTGTTCTGTTATTCAGTGTAAGTGTTGTTCAGTTATTCGGTGTGAGTGTTGTTCTGTTATTCAGTGTAAGTGTTGTTCAGTTATTCGGTGTGAGTGTTGTTCAGTTATTCGGTGTGAGTGTTGTTTTGTTATTCAGTGTGAGTGTTGTTTAGTTATTCAGTGTGAGTGTTGTTCAGTTATTCAGTGTGAGTGTTGTTCAGTTATTCAGTGTGTTGTTCAGTTATTCAGTGTGAGTGTTGTTCAGTTATTCATGTGTTGTTCAGTTATTCAGTGTGAGTGTTGTTCAGTTATTCAGTGTGAGTGTTGTTCAGTTATTCAGTGTAAGTGTTGTTCAGTTATTCGGTGTGAGTGTTGTTCAGTTATTCTGACCAGCACTTGAGGTGGCTGTGTCTCTCGGGCCTGGTTTACACTGGTATGTATTATGAACAATAGTGTAAAGCACATGACACGGGCCTGGTTTACACCGGTATATATTGTGAACATTAGTGTAAAGCACAGTCCTGTCATGTGGTCCCTGCTTAGATCGTAGCTCCTTGGCACCATCTTCATCATCCTCACCCACATCGACCACCATCCAAAGTCTGCAGCTCGTGGTGACCTCCACATCCATTTCCTCTTCAAATCTGAGCCCTAGGTCAGATCGACTGCAAGTTGCCGACCTCAGCAAGTTCATGAGCATTGTCGCTGGAATGGACGTGGTGCCACCCACCGAGGGGTTGGGTTGGGGGGGGGGGGGGTAGGGGGGGTGCGCTCAGTTACTCTGGTTCCGAGATGAAGCGGCTACTGTCGTCAGCACTGGGACTAGTGGGTGTGACCGGCGTGCGTGGACCACTGAACTTTACCGAAGTGACTCAGGAGCAGGGCAGGGTCTCCTCGGGAAGTGGTCTTATGACGACTTGATACTGGTGCTACATGTGGGTTGCCGGTGCTTCCATGAGGTGAAGGTGGCCTTATGACGACTTGATACTGGTGCTACATGTGGGTTGGCCGGCTTCCATGAGGTGATGGTGGCCTCATGACGACTTGATACTGGTGCTACATGTGGGTTGCGGTGCTTCCATGAGGTGAGGTGGCCTTATGACGACTTGAATACTGGTGCTACATGTGGGTTGCCGGGCTTCCATGAGGTGAAGGTGGCCTATATGACGACTTGATACTGGTGCTACATGTGGTTGCCGGTGCTTCCATGAGGTGATGGTGGCCGGGGAGCTGAACACGCGACGTGGAAGTCATGCTACTGGAATGGCAAGGGGAAAAAAGAGACAAAGAACAAAAAGAAGAGGAACAGTTGGAAGCGCAGTAGGCCTGCTTCTATTTCGCATTTGACTTGAGGGAGATTAAACAAAATGTGTGTGTGTGTGTGTGTGTGTGGTGTGTGTGTGGTGTGTGTGTGTGTGTGTGAGAGAGAGAGAGAGATAGAGAGAGAGAGAGAGAGTGTGTGTGTGTGTGTGTGTGTGTGTGTGTGAGAGAGAGAGAGAGGAGAGAGAGAGAGAGAGAGAGAGAGAGAGAGAGAGAGAGAGAGAGAGAGAGAGAGAGAGAGACAGACAGACAGACAGACAGAGACAGACAGACAGACAGACAGACAGACAGAGAGAGAGAGAGAGAGAGAGAGAGAGAGTGTGTGTGTGTGTGTGTGTGTGTGTGTGTGTGTGTGTGTGTGTGTGTGTGTGTGTGTGTGTGTGTCCATGTCCAAAATAAATGTTTAAGTTGGCATTTTCTTTGAGAGTAATTAAGCGTGATTAGACTTGGCATATTTGTAAACATTGTGAAGACCTTCCAGTCATTGTGTGTATGAAGATGTCACTGAATAGTAACGTCTGTAAATATGTTTACAAACATTACAAAATTGTATTTTTTTTTTCAAGTATGATCTTTTTACACTTATAAAGATAAAAGATAGATTAAATGAATTACATTAAAAAAAATAAAAACTGAAACAAAATCCAGCTGGTTATTGCCAAGAACTTACCATTAATTACTCTAATTATTGCAGGAGGGGACTTACGAATTCATTTATTACTGAATGTAGAGCTACGTTCGACCACATAGTTATGTACATTCAAGCGTCATGCATATTACGAAAACATATTACGTCACACTGAAGATGAACTTTTGCAAATACGTAAAACTGAGACAAGCCTGTCTGACAGAAATAGATCGGTGGGATGACTTCACCTTGGGAGGTGCTACGGTCATCCCCTAACAGGCAATGAGAGCATAATTAATCAGGTCAGGACATTGCAGCCTGCTGCAGTCCTCATGGGTAGAAAATGGGACGAGATGAATAGGGAGGGGGGGGGGGTATACTGCTATGGCTGTGGTAATAAAAGAGGAGGTGGAGGGAGAGGGGAGAGATGATGGACCGACACAGAAATGGAACTTTGCCATGTCGCATCTAGAGTCAGTGCTTGTCGTCACTGTGGTACTGTGTTACATACGTTTCTCTCCTTCCCAAAGATGTGTCTGTTTTCATG
>JAFLJL010002200.1:0-26242 GCA_018398815.1 Conus ventricosus
CCTTAAAATGAATAGGGCGACAAAACCAAAAATAAAAAAATTTTAGGGGTTTCCCCACTGACCTTTTATCAACTGCTCTCCCCTTTTAACTGCCCACCCAAAATTTTTCCCATTTAAATTCCCCTTTTCCGCCCTGAAATTACCTGTGTCGGGTTTTGAAAACCCACAAATATCTTTTCCCACGGGGGCAGCAAACGGGATCCACTTCTGAAATTTTTCTAACCAAAATTTGGTATGATACAAACCAACTTTTTGTTGTTTTTAAACAGGGTTTTAAAAAGAGTAATCAAAATCGGATTTCAATGGGGGAATTTCGCAAAAATTTAATCCCGAAATTTGCAAAAAATGATCTGATTGTTATCCTTTCACGACCGACCCCGGAGGTCTGCCCGACAGGATCGGTCTAGGTGGGAAGAAGGGGAGTGAAAACCTCCCCCGCTCCGAAAGAACCACCCCAAAAAAGGTTTAAACGATCCCAAAAACCCCAAATTTATTCACACCAGCAAAATAAACTTTCCCAAAACACACGCACCATGCACGATCACAATAAAGCATTTCCAACGAAACCCCAACATGCACAATCCCCGATCAAGAAACTCCAACGCACACAAAATGCACAATCAAAAACAAGCGCCCCAACGCGCAAAAACATGCACAATCAAAATTCAAGCACTCCCACCCCCCCAAAAACACACGATAAAAAAATAAAAAATTTTGGGCCATACAACGTACCGTCACAATTACAGCACCCCGGGCACATAGACATAACAAAAATTATAAAGGAAATTCCCAAAATCAATCCTTTCCACCCCAGGGAAGGCGCGTCCACATCCCTGCCCCTGTCAAGTCCGCGGGGACACCCTTTCGCACTAGGTTGCCCACCCGGGGCGGGTTTTCCCCGGCAGGGAGTCCCCAAAGCCGACACCCCCGACCCCCCAACGGGCGGGGAAGATGTGTCCCGAGGGGGGGGGGGGGGGGGGGGGGGGGGGGGGGGGGGGGGAAACGAACTGTTACTGGAGGTCCTGGACGGGGTCCGGGCCCGGGCCCCTCAAGACGGCGGGCTCTTCAAGAAACCCCACGTCCCGACCAGGGCGTGGCCCCCGACCAGCGCTTGGCACCATCCCGTCCGGGGCCCTCAGCCAAACGTCCCCCCGACCAGCACGTGGCCCACCCCAGTTGGGGCCCCCGGTAAAGGGCCCCCGGGGGGGGGGGGAGGACGAAAACTGGGGGAGAGTGGGAAGGAGGAAAAGAAAAGGGAAGGGGGAAAAAAAAGAAGGAAGGGGGAAGGAAAAAGGTACTGGAACCCCCCGTAAAAAAACCGCGCCCTTTCTGTCAAGTCTTATCACCCACCCGCATGGGGGGCGAGGGGAAGTGTATTAAACGCACACAGTACACCCTTTAAAAACAAGTTTTCTCACCCCCGATGCAGGAAAAAAGCCCTGCATTAAATCAACAGGTTATAAAAAAAATATAAAATTTTATCTTCCCCCTTTCTCCCACTCACGCTTAACGTTTCCTTTCCTTAGGAAAAAACAACACGGCCCCAACGCTTAAAAAACCTGCCACCACATTTGCAAATAGAAATTTCAATGGCAAAAATTTTTCACTTTTTTATAAAAAAATTTTTCAAAATAACACAAATCTTCAACCACGCTTTTTCCCGAACACAAATCATGCGTACGCCCGCTCGTGAACAAAAAACCGTTCTCCCATGCAAAACACAAACAAGGGTTGGCCAAGGATAAAATTTCCCGGCGAATGTGACAGGGGGGGCGAGGGGCCCCAAAGAAAGTTCCAACCCTGAATCCCCAGGTTCCCCTCCCTTCCCCACCAAAAAACCCTACCGCATCCCCAAATTTTACATAAACAAAAAAGGAAAAAAATTTTGGGAAAAAAATTTAAATGGCCGGGTTTTAAAGATGGAATTAACCAGAGAAAAGGCCCTCACAAAATTATTCTCTTACAATTTCAAAAACCCAAAAAAAAATTTTGGCGCAAAAGAGAAGACAAACCCGGGCCAAAAACCCAACAAATCAAAAACAAACAAAACCACGAAACGATGCTTCCCCACCCCTCCCGTGGGGGGACCCCGAAGGGGCGGGTCAAAGGCTCTCCCTACCTCTGTCCAGTCGAGAGGACAGGGGCCAAATGCGGAAACAGAAAAAAATGGTCCCTCTCCTACAGGCCAAACGCAAAATTTTGAAAGCCTGACTGAAACCTCGATGATAAGGTAAAAACCCAGGACGGGGCAGGCGCCCCCAGAGACATTTTCCCCGCTCGAGTGAAGAAAAAACCCTCCCCCCAGAAATGGGGGGCCAAACCCTGCCTTTCCCTGCGTTCAAAAGATTGAGCATACTTCAAACAAAAAAGAAACGAACACTTTTCGACCGGGTTAAAAAGACGGGCGAAAAAGGCCAAATAGACAGAAATTTTCGGAGAAATTCCCGCCACCCTTGAACTTGCAGGAGAATACACGGGGGGGTTTGGAAATTTAAAGAGAGAGAAGGGGAAGAAAGCAAACCGAAGTTAAAGCGGAACCACCCCAAGGGAAACTGCACCCCCAAGCCACCCAAGGGGACGGATACACGAAAACACAACGACAATAACCAAAAAAGAAATTTTCCGCCCCCCCTGGGTGGGCCCGAACGTCTTAGGCCACGCGACAAACTCGTGAAAAACCCCCCCTTTCAAAAGCATCTGTTTTCTGAGATACATTTCCCCTTTTTTAAAACCTTTCGCATTTTGCAACTTCAAAAAAATTGGCCCGAACCCCAACTCTCTGTGATCGACAGAGTACGAAAACCCCAATACAAAAAACCCAACGATAGAATCACAGGGGGAAAATACAAAATACACTTTTAAATCAAACAACAAAGGGCCCAAACCTTCCAACCATGAAAGAACAATCCCCCCAAAGGGGTAAATTCACAACCGTTAACCAACGAAGTGCCAACCGTCCCTACCCTGTACAGAGACCAAAAAGGGATATAACCGGGTTTTGAGGGGGTGCCCCTTTGACTTTTTTCCCCCAAAATATGCTAACAAAACGGAGTTTCGGCTAGATAGTCAGAAATCCGTTTTTGGGCGGGAACCCTTTGATATAGGGGAAATTGAACCATGACTCCCCGCCCCCACTGCCCCAACCCATGATCGCACTGACTGGCCGGACCCCGGCCCCGGTACGGAGAGGAAGATGATCCCTCCCCAGCACAAACTAAAACCCGGCCGAAACAATGGGGGATAAAATTTCCCGGGAAACCCCCCACACGACTGCTAAACACTCTTTTTCCCCCCAATGGGTTGGAAACCTAGTTTTGGGCCCGTCATGAGTTTTTTTGCCCGCAAAGCAAGGGGTTGGGGGCCCCTTCCCTGATCTTAAAGCAACACCCCCCAAATCCCCACCCAAACACCCATTTCCGCGGGAAAAAAGGGGAGACGGGAAGGGGGGAGACCAGGACGGGGGCGAGATTGAGGGGGCCTTTTTCCCAAGGCGTCAAAACCTTTTGGCAACCCCTCACCCCAAATCAACGTTCGGTTTTTTTCCCTTTTGGGGTCATTCAGTGGGGGGCAAGGCAACCTTTGCAAATTCATGGATAAAAATTGCGGTAGAATCCCGCAATCCCAAAGGTTTGGTTTCGCAATTCCCTTTTGGTACCAGGGGGTTTGGCATTGCAATTTTGGGGTCCCTTGTCCCTCCCAGGGCAATCAAACCCCGCCGAAAATAAAGCCCCAAAAAAGGAAATCCGTCCGACCAAGCTGACTTTTTAAAAAGGACGAGCCACATCTGAACCTCGCCCCAGACAAGGAAACAGCCCGCCGGAGGGGGCAAAACCCGGCGAGCTCCAATCCACTGAGCGAGAAAGCGGGCCCGTCCTTTAAATTGTTCAAACGGCGTATCGAGGGGGGGAAAGCAACGTCCAAACGCGACTAAAAATTTTGCCCCAAAGTTTTTGAGGCCAAAACCCAATCACGTTCCACTGAACGCCCTTTCCGGGCGCGTGAATCCTTTTTTGGGTTTGTCCCCCCTGCGCATGGGAACTGCCATTATCCCTTCGGGAAAACAAACTTGGAGAAAATTTTGGGGCCCGACTCCGGGCGAGCGAAGATTTGGTCGCCACCCCGGCATATTTTTCACCATGGGCCCGGGAGAACCTTATTAAACCCGGACAAAAATCGACCGCAGAACCTCATTTTGCCCACCCTTTCTTCTTTACCAAAATGGGGGAGGGAGTACGGAAACTCGCACGTTCAATGCCCCCCCCCAACCTAAACATGGCCTCACCTCCCTGGATGACAGACGCCTGAAGTGGGGCAGAGGGTACTTTTTTGGACCCAACTGGGGCCTGGGCAATCCCATTGTACATTCGCCCGGGGTACGGCAGGGCCATCTTTAACACTTCCGGGAACTCCTGGCCAAGCCCATGCATTTGGGCAGTCTGTGCGAGGAAAAGGCCCAAAAACCCAAGAAAAACATCCTGCCACGCCCTTTTCCCCCAACGAGAAAAACGGGGGGGATGTCCTGAGCCCCCTACAGGGGCGTCCCTTCATCGCCACCTCCCCAACGAGGGGGGAAAAGCCTGCCGGCACAAAGGTTTCGTCGAACGAAGCCTTCAAGGGGTTTTGGCATGTTTCAGGGTTCTTTCCTCGCACGGGGAAACCAATAGCCCCAGCCCACCCACCCGCCCTGCAGACTAAAAAAGGGCCCCTTTCCAACCCAATTGCAACTTGTTTCACCCTTTTGGGGGGGAAGGAAAGCAAAAACCCAAAACCCCCGGGCCCAAAAACCACTTTTCAACACTCCCGGGGTTTTTGTACAAAGCCTTGTATTTTGGTTTTTTGGGCCGACTGAAATTTGTTTACAAGTTTGGCAAGGGGCCCAGCAAAGGGGTTTTGCGCAATCCCACGAAACCGATTTTTCTCCTTAACCACCTTTTTCCCACATCGTCATGGGTCCACATCTGTTTAAAGGTGCTGGTGGGCCCCTCGTACTTTTCTGCCATACAGGGTTTCAAACGGGGAAAACCGCATGCCCTTTCCGCGGAAAACCTCCCTGTAGGCGAAAAAACACAGGGAAAAAAGCGATCCCACTCACGAGGTTTTCCCCCTGCACAGAGGCACGCAACCCTCTGCTTTAACCCCCCAATTTAAAAAGGGCCACAAGGCCAATTTTCCGCCCCAGATAGGGGGACTTGTCCCCCTTTTGAACATTAAAACAGAGTGGTTTACCCCCTTCATGAATTTTCGGACAGAAAAAGGGTTCCCCCCGGTCCGACAGGAACTTTTTGGGGAAAGCCATTTCGCTCCAAATCTGCCCGAAACCTCAGCAACAGTAGGGGGATCATTGTCCAAAAAAGGGACGGCCTTTTGGGTACCGGGGGTTTCCCCGGGAGTCCCCCCACTACCAAAAAAGTAGCGGTTTACCCCGAACGGAATGGGTGGGTTAATGGGCCCCCCCCAGGGGCGACCCCAAAACCTGCTGAATGGTTCCCCAACCCTTGGCAAAAGACCCAGGGGGAAAACCCCCCTCAAGCCCCCTTAGGCCCTTGTCCGTTTCAGGTATCGCAAAAAG
This sequence comes from Conus ventricosus, assembly GCA_018398815.1. Classification (NCBI taxonomy): domain Eukaryota; kingdom Metazoa; phylum Mollusca; class Gastropoda; order Neogastropoda; family Conidae; genus Conus; species Conus ventricosus. The sequence goes on from JAFLJL010002200.1 coordinate 5,570, forward strand.
CGGCAGTACGCCTAACCTGTGATTTTATCCCTGGGCCCCGAAAAAAATCCTTCCTAACTCCTCGGATTCCCCTTTGGGGCCCAAAGGGCCCCCCATGGGGGGAAAACCCTGGGGGCCCCCCCAGGGCAGACTCCCTCGGCCCTTTGGGGGAAACCCCCGAGCTGCTTTGGGCCCCACGATTTTGCCTGGGTAAAAAAACCCCAAAAAGGATCCCCTGGGAGCTTTTAAGCCACCTTGGGATTCGGGCAACTGACAGGACGACCTACCAGTTTTTTCCCCAGGCGTTTGGGCATCCAAATCCCTGCCTGTACGGACCAAGGTAGCAGGTTTGGCCCCGGGGCCCAAAACCCCCGTCAGAGGGTCGGGTTTTGGGGGAAAGGGGCGCAATTTTCCCGTTTCCGGGTTCTTAGCTAAGGCGCGTGTGGTTACTCCCCCCACACCCCCTGTACGGGCAATCCCCTAGACAAAAAACTGACTGCGTCCCCCTTTACAAAGGGGACAGTAATTCCCCCATGAAAAAGGGAAAAACAAAAAGGGCGCTCCACCCCGGGAATGGCCCATACTTTTGCCACAGAAGTAGGGGGTGGAATAGGAAAAGTACAGGGGGACGGGGGGGAGGGAAAACCCAAACCCCCCAACCCCACACAACCTAACAGCGCCCCGCCCGGGGCCCAGGGGAAACCAAATTCATCCACAAAGATTTGTTTATGGGGTCCCGAAACCCTGATGGTTGGGCGACCAAGGGAAACCAACAACCGAGAAGGGAAAAACTGGGCACTCTGAATTTCCCCCGAAGCTGGGGTGGAACCCCCAAATTACCGAGGGAAGAGGAAATTTTTGGGAAAAGGGCCCCCCCACGACTACCAGTCTTTTAGGGCAAACTTTTTCCCAAAAGGGCCAGGACGACCACCCAAAGGGAAAAAACAGTCGGGGCGCGAAAAACCCCGATTAACTGCCCGCCTTTTTCCCCCCCCACTTCATTTTTGTCGGGACCTTTTTGCAATTAAAAAACCGTGGAGGGCTTCCCCCCGTAACCGGGCGAAAGCCCAAAAACCCTGCGAGCTTCACAAACCCCCCACGGGTGTAAAACGCAGCCCCCCAATCCCGAGGGGCTTTTCTCGCCTATCCCGGGTCCCCCAACTCTGGGGGGCACAGTGTTTTGGGGGAGCTGTTCAATTAAAGGGTCAAAATCCTCCAGCTCCAAATTAGCTAAATGACCCCCAGAAACCCCAGTCTTGGGGCAGCCTAACAAACCCAACCCCGCACGAAGGGCCCGTCCCTTATTTTTTCCTTTCCCTGGACCTAAACTTCCTCCGACGTCCCCTGGGGGAAGGTGGAAACGCTTACGCGAAACCAACTGCATGTCGCAAAGACGCGCCTTTATTTAGAGTGACACACACTCCCTTGCACACCAATAATCCAAAAAAAAGGTGCCAAAACCTTTTGGGTTTCCCAACAATTGGGATGGGAAAACCGCAAACCTTTTTCCCAAAATTCCCAAAAAACCTGTCAATGCCCACTGGGTCTTTAACCTGGAAGGGTTTAAAATTGGGCCCCCTAACTCTAACACCTGCCGGGATTTTAAACCCCCTGGTTTAAAAAAGCGGGGGGGGGCCCCGAAAAGAAGTTTTTTCCATCCCCCCAACGCAGACCCCCAACCCCGGCTAATTTTTTCCCTACGGGGGGGGCCGCCTCCTCCCTTTCGCTTTATCCTCCTTCCGCCGCCTCCTCCAAACCGAGCCTCCTTTTTGGCAGCCTTTCCCTCGCTGAGCAAACCTCTTTTTACGCGGGCAACCCTTCCTTAAAAGACCTCCTGGCGGGGGACTTCTTTCCTTAAAGAAGGGCCTCCTGTCGGGCGCCTCTTCCCCCCGCAGCATAGCCTCTTCCCCCATGCATAATCTCCTGTCTGGGCCCGTCCCCCCCTCTCTGCCCCCAGAGCCCCCTGTCAAACGGCCCCCCTCTCTTTCCCTTCCCCACGGAGAGCTTCCTGCCCCGACTGCCTCTTCCCTACAAAGCTTCCCCCCAAACAACCTCTTTTCCCCACGTTTGGGGGTCATCCTCCCCTCCCCTGTTTGCTTCAAAAACATCAGAGGAAAGGGTGTCCCCGGGGGGGTTCACCACTCCCGACAAAGGGGGGAGGACCCGTTCCCCCGACCCGTCCCCCCGGGTCCGACTTTCCCCTAAGGAAAGTCTTCTGGGGCATGCCCCTTACGAGGGGGAAACCTGGAGAGGAGAAGGGGTTTGGTCCTGCGACTCCAAAAGAACCCACAGTTGCTTCGCAACTCCCGACGCTTCCCCAGCGGAAGTGCCATCGGGGTCCCAACAGGAGAAACCCCCCGCGAAGAGGTAGTAAAAGAAAACCCCTTTTGGGGTACCTGCAAAAGCCCTGGGAAAAAGGAAGAATTTACCGGGAGTCGAAGTACAAATACTAAAAATTTGGGACTACAGTAACCCTTTTTGAATACCCTTCTTTTTTCGACGCCCCCGTCGCCCCTACCCCAGCGCCGGGCTCGCCATGAAAACAATAACCCACCGTTTTTCCCAAAAAAAGGGGAAAAACAATTCCACTAGAGAAAAAAAAAAAAAAATAATTTTGGGGCGGGTGTATAATTTTGGGGTATTGGTGTTTGCGTGTTGGGGTACAAGTTTTCCGGCCCGCCCCCCACCCCTGGGGAAACACCGCGCTCTACAGGGACGAGCAACAGTGCGGGGGGGCTCACCCCAAAAAAAAAAAAAAAAAAAAAAAATATTCCGGGTGCCCCCACCTGGGAAAACCGCCTCTACAGCACGAGCCAAAAATTTCGGTGGGGGCCCGGGCCGGAAAAAAAAAAAAAAAAAAACCTAGCAGACGGAAAACCGGAGAGAGGAAAAAAAAAAAACTGCTCCATGCAAAACCCCCCCGTACTCAACAACCCCGGGAAGAAAAAAAAAAAAAGAAATTTGGGTAAATACAAAAAAGGAATGGGGGAAATGAGCGGGAAAAAAAAGGCAAGACTTACCGGGCCCTACCCGCGGAGGTAAACCCGGGGGAAGGGGGCCCGGGCGCGGTTTAACTCCCCAGGTATCACCCCCGAACCCCCGGGGTCCCCGCCAGATGTTTCCCCCAGGCCACCAAAAAAACCCCTTCACCTAACACCCACCAACCACCCCCCAAAAAAAACACGACAAACTGACAAACAATACAAAACAACAAAACTAAACAGGTAAACCCCCGAAACGAGGGGGACCGTCAAGCCCTTCACATCCCGGACAGCCCCCCCAATTTTCAAGACCGACCCCGGAGGGCCCGCCCTGACAGGATTTTGGTCTAGGGGGGGAGTTTAAGGAGTTTACCGGGCCTCACACCTCCGCAAGAGAAACCCCACAATAAAGATTAAAGATACCCCCCCCCATTTTAATTTACACCCCGCAAAATAAACATTCCCCCACAAAGCACCCCTGCACATCCCCCAAAAAAAAGCAACCAACCCACCAAAATGCACAATCACGAACAAGCACTCCAACGCACCCAACATGCCAATCAAGATCAAGCTCCCAACCGCACAACAAGCCCAAACACAAACAAGCACTCCCCCAAACCCCCAACGCACGATTAAAAAATAAATTTTCGCCCCAAAAGACGGACACATCACAATTACAGCACTCCCGGGACATATGACAAAATACACAATTTTAAAAAAAAAAAAATTCCCCCGAATCCCAATTCCCTTTTTTTACACCATGGAGCGCCCTCCACATCCCTTTCCCCTGTCAAGTCCGCAGGGGGCACCCTTTCGCACTAGGGGCTCCGAGCCGGGCCCGGGTTTTTCGCAGGGGGTCGCCCAAAGCCGACACCCCGACTCCCAAGCGGGGGTTTAAGGTGTTCCCCAGGGGGGGGGGGGGGGGGGGGGGGAAAAAACTGTTTCTGGAGGTCCCGGGGCGGGGGGGCCCCGGCCGGCCAGTCAAAAACGGGGGGGCCTTTTAGCAGCCACGGTCCCCCACCAGGGCGTGGCCTCGACCACGCGTGGCAAACCCTCCCGTTTCCCTGGCTCACCAAACCGGGGGCCCCGACCCCCAAAGTGGCACCCTCCGTTTGGCTCCAGGTGAAGCCCCCGGGGGGGGGAGGACGGAATGGGAGGAGAGTCCCCCGAGGAGGAAAAGAAAAAAGGAAGGGGGAAAAGAAGAAGGGAAGGGGGAAAGGGAAAAAGGGGAAATGGAACCCTGCCGTCATTTCCGTCTGACCCCTTGCTGTCAAGGCTTTTCAGCCCCCTCCATGATGGGCGAGGGGAAAAATTATTAAACGCACAAAAGAAAAAACCCAAAGAATCAAGTCTTCTCAAAACGATGCAGGTAAAAGACGCATTAAATTTTAACAGGTTATAAAAAAAAATATGAATTTTTCTTCACCCTTTTCCACTCACCTTAACGTTTTTCCTTCCTTAGGGAAAAAAATCAAAAAACAGCGACCCTCCTTAAAAACGGGCCCCCCACCCGGTTTTTAAAAAGTAAAACAAAGGGGGAAATTTGGGGCACATTTTTTTAAAACACATGTCAAAAAAACACAAATCTTTAACCCCCGCAACCGAAAGACAAATTTATGCGTACGCACGCCGGGAAAATAAAAAACCCTTTTCCTTGGGACACACAAACAGAAAGGGGCCGAAGGAAAAAAGCCGGGGGAATGGACAGGGGGGGACAGCGAGACCAAAACCAATTTTTTCCCGGAAAAAAACCCGGTTTCCCCCTCCCCACCGGGGCTAAACCCCATCACCAGAAAAATAAACAGGAGAAAGAAATTTGGAAATAATTTAGAATGGCCAGGTTTAAAGATGGAATTAACCAGAGAAAAGGTCTCACACAATATTTCTCTTACAATTTCGAAAACAAAAGAAAATTGCGCAAAAGAGAAGACTAAGCGGCTAACAACAACAAATCAAAACAAACAGACCACGAAACTGATGCTTACCAGCTACCCGTGGTGACCCCGAAGAGGCGGGTCAAAGGACTCTCTCTACCCTCTGTCCAGTCGAGAGGACAGAGGCGAAGATGCGGAAACAGAAGAAATGATGTCCCTCTCCTACAGGCCGACTGCAGGAATTGAAAGTACTGACTGTACTCTCGATGATAAGGTAAAGAACCAGGACTGGAGCGGGCGCCCCCAGAGACATCTTCCGCTCGAGTGAAGAGCTAACCTCCCTCAGCAATGGCGGCCAACATGCCATGCTGCGTCACAGAGTGAGCATACTTCAAACTAAAAGAAACGAAGCACGTGCGACAGGTAAAAAGACAGGCAGAGCCGTAGACAGAAAGTTCGAGAGAAAGGTACCGGCCACCCGTGAACTTGCAGGATGAATAGCACGGGCGGGGAATTAGAGAGAGAGAGAGAGAAAGCAAACCGAAGTTGAGCTGAACCACACCAAGGTGCAACTGCACCACAAGCCACCCTAAGGGGCGGATACACGACAACAGCAACGACAATAAACAAAAAGTATTCCCCACCCTAGGTGGGTCGAACGTCGTAGGCCTCGCGACAAACTCGTGACATCCATCCTAACTAATTTGTTGCTGTCCTGACATGGACACACATGCACAACACAAAACAAACTTGCCTATGCATGACTTGCCACTGTGGAGTGGTCATAAGCATTCTGAACTGCTGGGAGCATGTAGGCTTGATTCACATCAAAGCATTTATCTGTTCGACTTTGTTTTCACCCGGTCTGGCTCCCATCTAGAGATCAGTGTGCTATCAGCTCAAATAGGAAAACCGCAACCAGACAGCTGCGTTTCCTTGTCTCAGTGTCTGCATCTCGAACACCATTGTTTAAATTTTCTGCAGTAAACAGTGGACAACAGGAAAACAATGTTTGTTTTTTTTGCTATTATGTAGAATCAGAGAGTAACAGCAATAGGGAAATGACCTGCACATAATTTCCAGACCAGAGTGAGAGAGAGGAATACAGTTGATATGCAAAGACCCCTCAAGGGAAATAAGCCTTTGAAGCCACTGCCTCAACTCTGAAGAAAGAAAAAAAACATCATAACAAACCTGACTTCCTCTGGCACAGTGCCTTTGGAAAACTTGGCATCTGAACAACTGCGAGGCCGGTTCCATCGCCGCTTCCCACCCCACCTCCACTACTCGAAGACTCCTGTCCTGGAGCTGCCGCCGCAGACATCTCTGCGCCTTCTCCCCGTGATGGGAGATGAGCTGGGAAGAATGCTGGGGAGGCTGTGGCTGCGTTCCTCCATGGCGGGGAAGAGCTTGCTGCCGTCCACAGCTTTGGGTTTGAACAGTCACCCCCTTCATGGCTGAGCTCCACCAGAGCCGTCTGCAGTGCCTTCGCATGCAGGATGTTGCTGGCGTGTGCCCGGTCGACAGTCAGGATGTAAAAAGTCCTTCACACGGGTCAGACGGTAGCCAGGCTGGGACATGCGCTCAAATTCCTGCACATGAGCAGTAGGCAACCAATAGGTAAGAGAAAAGGCAACAACTTGTACTACTTCCTATTATACACATCAAACAGAAAACAGAGCAAATACGTGGCAGAAAATTTGTACAGACAAAAAGTAGATCCACTACTACAATTATGATTTAGCAAACATTAAAAAATAGGAGGGGGGGGGGGGGGGGGAAAGAGAGAGGAAGGAAGGGTTTGAGAAGGTGTGGGGAGGACAAAAGGATGTGAATAAGAAGTATGACTGTGCAGTTCTACAATTACACATATCAACAACGATCTTCTCCAATCTGTATACTTTCACTGTGCAAAAGCAAGCATATTTCTTCATGCATCTTAAACAAACCATGGAATCAAAACTGAACCCCGTACCCTGAGAAGCTTCTACGGCCTTTTCATCCTCTCTTTTTCTCTTTCCATCTTTTCCGATCACTTTGGAAATACAGTGGAACCTCTGTCAACTACCCCTCTGAATAACAGCTTCCTCCACACGATGACTTCTTAGTGACAGGTAACTTCTTCTATATCGTGACACTATTTTCAACCACTGTAGAATGATCCCCACTTTCAGACAACCAATCTATACTCTGTAACAACTTTTGTGTGTTGACCTGCCGAAAAAAAAAAGTGAAAGCACGAGTGTCTTAAGAACTCAATTCTTAATCACTTTAAATCCCACTCTGCCATTTTGGTTTGCTGAATGTCTCACAAGACTAAAGAAAACTTTGATTACAGCACGACTTTGATCCATGTGAAGCGTGACTTACATGAGATTCTGTTGTTCTTCCAGGCACCTACAAGATGGTCAAATCTTAGTTCTCAGCTTATTTCACATTTTACTTACTTACTTTTCTCCATCTCTATCTGTCTCTACACAGACCAAATTTTCACGAAGGACATCTTCAAGGTCATTGTTGAGAAGTTCCATGGTGAATCTTGTTAAATTCTTAACAAACTCATTTCACAAAAGTACACAGGGATGCAGATCAAACCAGCTAAATGACCCAAAAGAAATCCTTTTTCCTTATCTCAACTATTCATGAAAATACTCACAAGTACACACTGCAGGTATAAGCATGGGCACACAAGTGTGTGCACACACCCCACACACACACAACATGATGTTTGATGTTATTTTAAGATTTCATTATGTCACAAATTATTTGATGTGCAGCTTCTTTGATTTTTTTATTTAAACTTAACACCTTATCCAAAAAGAGTACTCTCAAAAATTTTGACTGCCCTTGTGGTGAAAAAATTCAAATGATCACACATTTTCCATTGCAGGCATTTGAAATCACTTTCACCTGCTTTCACCGCGTCTTCCTTAAATGAGGTTTTAAAGAACCCGGTTTTAATCTGTGACATTGCAATAGCATGAATTCAAACGTCAGTCATTTGTTACCTGTAATGGGATTGTGTTGTTCAACATTTGTTCATAGTGTTATGCCAATTTCATACTTGCATATTCCTTAGTGTTACTTATGACCTCTTGACACTTGATCTGCTGCCCCTTCCCTCTCAAAACACACACTCACACACTCACAACACACACACAACACCACACATACACTACGCTTCTTTTTATCTAGCATACACAGATGTGAAATACATTCAATAAAACACCATCAACATACTCTTTTTTCTTTTCAAAAAAACTCAGGGTTTTTTCAAAACATTCCATTTTATTTTTGTTTCTCTCAGCTTTGATGCAAAGGTAGCACGTATAAAATTGCCCACACAACTGCGAGTATCTACAGTAGTCTGCCTCAATGTTTTTTTTGGTCAATCTGACAAAAAAAGACAGGAGTTATTGATGGTCTAGTTTTTTTCTATACTAACTTTTGGGACAGGCTACTGTAGCAATACCAAGGCTCCACTTCCTTAGTTATTTATATGAAAGTAGACAAACATGGTCAAAGAACACAATAAAACCCATTTCAGTTTTCTGAAAAATCTATTACTATTTTTCATCAGGGGTTGAAAAGTTGTTATTTTTTCTTTCATCATGAACCTTTACACATTCACACTTAGCATTATAACCACCATAGTTAGAGTCTTCTAATATGCCTTATTGTGTTCAGCAGCCATTTTTACATGCACACACCAAGTTTCATGAGAAAATCTGCATTAAAACTGAAGATATAGTGTTCCTCAACAAGCACGTGGCAGTGAAAATCAGCATTGAGAAATCGGGCAGGAAAGTATATATCAATTATGTGCAAAAATTATTTTTCATATAATGCTGTCCCAATATTTTTCCTGCTTACTTTATCCATTTATGTGCCCTATCTAACTGTTTTCCAGCCTTTCTGTTGGTTTTAGAAGGCACCAGCACCGTAAACCTCCCCTTCCCGTCCTCGTCGAGCCTCCCTCTCTGTCGGTCTGCAGCCTCTATTGTTTTTTGCGGGCTTTGGCCTTTTCAGAAGTCTTCCTGGTTGCTGACTGCACCCTCTTGGTGTCTGCCTTTTCCACAAAGTCCTCTGTGTGGCAGCCACCAGCAATCTCCAGCTCAGCCAGGACATCTAGAAGAGCACCAGAACCATTATTGAACGTTGAGGACACCCTCTTCATCAGGTTCGACTCCCATCTCCTTGTAAACTTCTCACACATGGTCAGCTGCTGTTTGTAAGTGGATGTCAGCTGCTCTGGAAGCTCCTTTGTGCACGGTCTTCTGGTAGTGCTGCCAGGTTTTCAGATTCATGGCAGGCGGCAAGTTCAACACAGCAAGAAGGCGATTGAGCTGTGTGAAACTAATGCCGCTCATACTGGCACCTGACACAAGTCTTCTCTTGATGTCGAAGCCATGATACAGGATTCCGGTCTTGAGTGAAGACATGGTCTCGTACATCACCTCCCCACAGGCCTTGCACTTCACTGCCAGGTGAACAGCAGACCCCATCCGGCGAGACGTGTCTTCACATAACTGCACCTAAAAACAAAATAGAAATCAGAATAAATAACTCTGAAATCAAGTTGTGTGTGTGTGTGTGTGCATGCGTGTGTGTGTGTGCGCGCACGTGCATGTGTGCAAAAAGAAAGGAAGAATAATAAAAAAGTGTAGAAGTAAAATAATTTTGTCAATGTCAAATGTGGATGTGTGGCCAACACACACACAGAGTGAATTGAAAAACACAAATAAAAGCACACACCCCCTTCCATCCCCCACAACCCCCCTCCCTTCACATACACACTCACACAGCAACAACACACACACAACAACAACAACCACACATGCAACAACACATCACACACAAATTCTCCCCCCCCCCCCCCCCCCCCAACAATAACAAATCATACACAGCCCCACCACCTAACACACACACACACACCACACACACACACACACAACACACAACAACATCACACAAACAGCCACACACATGCTTACACACAACAACAACACACACAGTGACACACCCACACTCACACACACAGAGCAGGCTTGGCCCACAACCGTCACACACAACTTGCATGGTAGATTCTAAAATTAGATGCTGATCACGATGAGAGAGTAAGATAAACAAAAGGAAGAAGATAAGCAAAACACAATCTCTCACCTTCTTTTGCACTTGGGACACTTGTAAACATCGAACAGAGCATTCAATGCTTTGATGTCCACGATCACATTCCCCTCCGTATCCATTCTTCTCTGTTCGTGTCTTCTTTTCATTTGGGGGGTGAAAGAGAGGGGTGAGACAAAGGCCGTTTTCCCTCCCCAAACTTTCCATTTTTTGCAAACTTGCTTGTATCAGTCGCGACGGCCCAGGCTGTGCTTCAGGCTCATTTTCTGCAGGTTTTTCCTTTGCAGCAGTCTTTTTAGGGCCCTTTTTCTTTCTTTGGCAAATTTGGTGCTTGGTTACTACTTTTTTGCGGGCATTTTGTTGATCACTGCAAAAATCGATGAGGGGCTGCCGAAATGACGCTGTGTTGCTCAGTCGGAAAGTGCCGAAGTCTCTTCGGCGATTTTCGCAAGCGCTCACGCAGGAAGCACGCGCACTGCACGTGGCTATTAGCCAATGGAATTGCTCGTTTCAGATATCGACCTTGCCTCTGTGTAACGTGGTTTGTCATTGGTCAAATTGTGGAATGGGCCTACCTCTTTTTTAGCTTCGTGTGTTGCTGGCGACCTTTTTTTGCATAAGATTCTGACGTCAGAATCTAGTAAAATTTCGCAAGCTTTACAACGAGCCATGGAAATGCCGGGTCCCGTTTAAAAAAAACTTGCAGTAACTAGTCTTGAAGCTTGCTAATTTTCGCTTTGGGTTTGTTTTTTTGACATTTTTGTAGACACACCTGGGTTATAAAATGATTTATTTCTCACACAAAACGTAACATTTATGCAAAATAAACATCACAGGTGTGATCTACAGAGATTATAGGGGGCTTTTCCCACCAAGAACCCAAAACACATTCTGAAACGATTTTGACACATTTTTTCATCCCATGCGCCACCTTAAATAAGGCAAAGCCCTGGATCAGCCCCCATGGTCAGTGTGCGCTAAAGTTCCCATTCCCTTCCTTGTTAGACTGGACTTTTAGCGTCAGCCCAGGTGGAGGAAATGACACTCAGAAACCCTGTCCCCTCTCTTCCTTGCCAGCACGTATCAGCAATACTTCTCTACAGAGAAATGTTTCCCCCCTCATGATTGGAAGAAAATCCCTTGCTGGTCAAAGAAGGGTCTAGAACAGGAAATACAAAGACTGGAAGCTGACTTTGAGCCTCTCTCCCCAATGTTCTGTGGAGAACCCCACTCTCAAAACATTTTTTTACTTACATGGGCTTTGGGTTGCAGAGTGAGTGATAGTCATTGTCTTTTCAAGGGACTGACTGTCCTGAAGAGGGAAAACAATGACCTGTATCACTCCATTTGCCCTTCTTTCCTACACATAAACCACAAGCCTGAAGAGTGTTGACATTGGATGCTCCCCGTGGATTGTTCCGGGCCGGGCTGCGGCGGGCCGACCGGGCTGTGCTGTGGACGGGGGGTCGGAAATGAGCGGCGTGGTGCACTGCCTCTGAGGTGGCGCAGAGGTTGGGGCAGCAAAAAAAAAAAAAAAAAAGCCTGAAGAGTGGCCCTAAATGATAACCTTGCCTCTGCTGGGCACTTTGTTGTCCAAGTGCCAGACCCAGACCATCGAGATGGGGCAGGTTTCTGTCCTGTCAAAGAGGGCTGAGCTGGGCCCCCAGTGCTCCCTCCTAAGGCATAAACCCCGGAAACACTATTTCAAAACCCTAAATGATAATTTTCCGGCTGCTGTCGTGGGGGGGTAGTAGTTTCCCAGGGGCACCCCCCCCCCCCCCCCCCCCTTTTATTTCACATTGACCTCCCTGTCTTTGGGCATTTTGTTTGCACTTCATTTTTAACTACATGCTTAGTATTTTTTCACTTTGTCATTTTTTCACTCTGTTCAAGTTACCATGTGACATGTTTGAAATGTCTTTGGGGTGGCATTGGTTTTACTTACTTTCCCAGTATGTCTGGGAGAGGGGGCCCTTTTCCCTTTTTCTGATTTTTGTACTTGAGAAATTATTTCTCCTTGAGATGTTTTTATTACTTGTCACTTTTGAGCTTTTTCTTGAAGGAGAGCGGGAACTAATCTTTTCACATCAAATGAGCATGGAAGACTATCGCTTATGCCATCTGGCATAGAGCTCTAGGCTTGCAGCAAATTTTAACCAAAAAAATTTTTTTACTACTAAAAAATTTTGTGATATACTTACTTGTCCAAACAAAGTAAATATGAAGAAAAACTTGTTTCAGGAGCTGGAGTCCACCCCAGCAGAGCGCAAAATCCCTGTGAATGATGTACTGTACAACACAACAGGACGAACCTCAGTGACTGGCTGGTCAAAACCACAAATCGCTACATGATGAGAAGGTACTTGCCTCATGCTGAAAAATACCCCCTTTACATGCTTGGATGCAGAGGAAATTCATGCAGCATTTGAAAACATGTTTCTGGTTTTGTCTGAGGGGGAGGAGGGGGTTGCTGTTGTTGTTGAATAAATTGTTTGACAGGCACTGATCTCCTCGGTCTGCTGTCATGTTTGCATTTAGACGGTCATGTTGTATCTGTGTTGTAAGTATGCATGTGTCTGGCTTGTGATAGTTTGTTTTGTTGAAATAGTTTTTACCCAGAATCCTAGAATCTGGAAGTGAATTATTCAATGCGTCTGATGTGAAAAATACAATTTGCAGGAAATGATTATGGAAAGGCAAGTATTTCATTTTTTTTGTTTGTTTACACATTTTGATTGGGTCTTTTTCAGGTTTGGTGGTTTCTCCTTTGGTGAACAAAACCACCAGCTGAACGCTTCACAGGTAATCAGTGCCATTGATGCCCTGTCTTCCGTTCTGAACAACAGCACATCCGCCGTTGTGGACCGCTTCACTTCTGACCTGGAGGAGGTCTTGAAATACCTTGTCACTGAGGACAATACCCGGGTAGATGTTAGAGAGATTTGTGGATGTTTGTACGAGATAAGATTGGTAGAATGAGGTGATCACTGTGTAGTGTGTGTTGTGTGTGTGTATGTGCGCGCATTTCTGTGTGTGTATGTTATGTGGTGAGACAGTTTTGAAGGGGGTGGCCATAAGCAGAAAAAAAATTGAAGGGGTCGATATGTGATGATGGGTCTTACAGAGCTGATACAGAAAGAATGAATGGGAAATGAAAAGAGGTATGAAATGGTGGGTCAGTTTGCAGGGAAGCATATGAATATGTGTTCTTTTCATATTTGGATGATGTATTGTCTGCAATGTCCAGGAGCAAAATTGGTCTTGCAATATTTTTTTTTCATAGTGAAAAGAAGCAGTAATTTGTTCTATTTACTGCGTTTTAAATGGACTTCCTGTTGTTTTCTTGTTTATTACTTAATCTATTGCATAATTAGCAAAGGGCATGTCTTTTGACTTGGGAAGGGAGAAGGGGATATCAGATCATGAATTGCTTCTAGACACAGCATTGGAAAACTCATGCATTGTCAGCAGAGGGTGTTTGAAAGCAGGGAAAGATGAGGAGTTGTCATCACAAGAATTCAGAGGGCCACGCATCTCCTCCTTTCCAGTGCCAGACCCAGACCATTGAGATGGGGCAGGTTTACTGTCCTGTCAAAGAGGACTGAGCTGGGCCCCCAGTGCTCCCTCCTAAGGCATACCAGGGAAACTGCCCCCTGCCTCCTTTACTCCTCTTCTTCCTAAAATACTGGTTCACTCAAAAACGAGTAGGTCACCAGCGCGCTGTCCTTCTCAAAACCAGTTTCCCACAGGGGTTAATGACAAAGAGTATCATAATTTTCCAGCATCATGTGGGCTGCTGCCTGCTCCAGTCTTCTCTACTTCCTTCTCTTCCCAAGCCTCCCAATGCACAACAGCTCTTTAGCACAGCACCTCCATGCAAGAACCAACCACCTCCACTCTTCTTTTCCACTCTCCTACCCCCCCGGCCACCCCTTGCTTGAAAGCATTTATTTAGAGCATTTTTGTTTAGATGCCTGGGAGAAAAACTCAGTGCAGCCACTGCCAGAATTGACGCATTTTTAAAGTGCACCTTTTCTGAGTGTGATTGTGTCCTGCAGTGTAATGCTTTGCCTCTCCATGTGCTGATGCCATAGGTGTGGTTCAACAACAAAGGGTGGATTTCGGTGGTGGCCTACATGAACTCCGTCAACAACATCATCCTGCGCAGCTACATGCCACCTGCCAGCCGATCCAAGTACGGCATTGTCACTGTCAACCACACCCATGAACTTTACCCAGCACCAGCTGGATGAAGAAACGCTGTAAGTCCGCAGATAACATGATTTTCTCTCTTTCGTTTTCCTTTTTTTTCCCTTTGTTAATTTTTTACTAAAGAAAATGTCAGGCTAAGGATTGAGTGCCCTGTTGATATCAGGCTGTGATTTGAGTTTCCTAAAACTGGTGTCAAAGTGCATAGTCTGAGTGTCTTTATGAAAGAGATTGATATCAGAACGTGGTTTGATAACTCTTGAGAATTAGATTAATTTAGGGCTGTTGCTTGAATGAACAAAAGAAAGAAGGAGAAAAAGGATCGATATAAGGCGGGTGGTTTGAGTTCCCCTGAAAAAACTGAGATCAGTATTGGACTGTAAAAAAGAGAGAAAAATATGCTGTGTTAATTGGTCTTGAGAAAAAATGGTAAGCCATAATCAAAGTTTCCCTGAAAAAAAGGATGTACTCTGCAATTGTCTTAAGAAAACAGTTGGCTTGAAATTTGTTTCCCTGAAAATTTAAGAGATTGATTTCAGGCTTTCTATTAAAAATGAAAATTAATGTTATATGTTGATTTGATTTCCCTGAATTTAAAAGAGATGATAGTGCATAAAGAAAAGAAGATAAGCATCGGGCTGTGGTTTGAGTTTCCCTGAAAAAAGCTGTGGTTTGGGTCTTCCGTTAGTGGTCTCAGTCTGCTTAGAAAAGAAGACCAAAATAATTTCTCAGACATACAAGATCAACTTTGTGTGATTTGACTTGCCTATACAAAAAAAAACCCGATTAAATCAGTTAATGATTAACATTTCCAGCAAAATAAAGAGTAATATCAGGCTGTTGATTTTACTTTCCCTGAAACACAGAATATTATCAGATTGTTATTTTAATTTTCCTTATGTGGATTAATATCAAAGGGTGTGATTTGCCTTTCCCTGAAAACACAGATTATTATCAGATTGTTATTTTAATTTTCCTTAGTGGATTAATATCAGGCTGTGATTTGCCTTTTCCCTGAAAACACAGATTATAATCAGGTTGTTATTCTAATTTCCTTAAGTGGAATAATATTAGGCTGTGATTTTAAGTTTCCCTGAAAACAGTGCAGAGCATCAGGTGATTAAGCTTAATGCTAGGCCGTGGTGCTTCTGTTGCTTCTTTATGCATGAGCTGCATGTACAGTGAAATTGTATGATGTAATGGAACCATATTATTGAATTTATGTGTCTGTATGTATGCTTGTTTGAGTGCGAGGTGTGTGTGTGTGTGTGTGTGTGTGTGTGTGTGTGTGTGTGTGTGTATGCAAGAATGTATTTTGGCAAGCATTTTTGTAAGGATGACAGATATGCCTAGGCATTTGATTAGTCAATTGAAATTTCTGTTGGATGGTCTGAAGGTCTTTGCGTGTTTCACATATGTACTTCATACGTTTGTGCAGAATGAACAGTGCCGTGGATGTGATTGTGGCAATCTGCGTGATCTTTGCCATGTCATTCGTACCAGCAAGCTTTGTGCTGTTCCTGATTGAGGAGCGGGTGTCCAACAGCAACACTTGCAGTTTGTCAGTGGGGTCAGCCCGCTGTCTACTGGCTGAGCAACTTCCTCTGGGATATGGTAAGGAATGTGGGGCTTTTAGAACCTGATGCATTGAAGCCTTTCTTAAGAAGACTAAGTGAAGACTCCTGTCATTTTTAGTTGTTTTTCAGGAATAATTTTCTCTCTGTACTAGTTTATCCTCTAACATGGATCGTTGTCCCTGTAAACACTATCCAGAGTGAACACTAGGCATTCATTTTGCAATGCTGTTTGCCTGTGTAAATGTTTTACACAGTGAACACTAGTTGTCCCATTCTCCAGTGTCTGTCATTATGGATACTGCCCACAGTGTCCAACAGCTGTTCACTAGTTGTCCATTCTCCAGTGTCTGTCATTATAGATACTGCCCACAGTGCCACAGCTGTTCTAGTTGTCCATTCTCCAGTGTCCTGTCATTATAGATACTGCCACAGTGTCCAACAGCTGTTCTAGTTGTCCATTCTCCAGTGTCTGTCATTATAGATACTGCCCACAGTGTCCAACAGCTGTTCTAAGTTGTCCATTCTCCAGTGTCTGTCATTATAGATACTGCCCACAGTGTCCAACAGCTGTTCTAGTTTATCCATTCTCCATGTCTGTCATTATAGATACTGCCCACAGTGTCCAACAGCTGTTCTAGTTGTCCATTCTCCATGTCTGTCATTATAGATACTGCCCACAGTGTCCAACAGCTGTTCACTAGTTGTCCATTCTCCAGTGTCTGTCCATTATAGATACTGCCCACAGTGTCCAACAGCTGTTCACTAGCTGTCCATTCTCCATGTCTGCCATAGTAAAACACTATCCACAATGAATCAGTTTATATTAGCCATTCATTGTCCATTGCCTCTTTGCCTCTATAAACACTATCCCCTATGTACACTAGCTTTTCCATTTTACAATTCTCTTTGGCAGTGTGGGTTTTTTTTTGTTTGTTAAATTTATATATGATTATTTTTTTTTAATCTTAAGGTGGTAAATCAAGCAGAACAGTAGATGCCCTTAGCTTTCAGCTTGATTTTATCAGCCTTAAAGATCGTCAGTAATGCATCGGTTGTGTTATGAATTGTTGAAGATATTGTTGTTTTTTTTGTTTATTGGTGGTGATTTTGTTTGTTTTTATGACAGAGAGTTTCTGTGTGGTGACAGCCGTTGAAGGGTTCTTTGTGGTCAGGAGGGCAGTGTGGTAGGCTGAAACAGAGACTCTTCACAGATAGGCTTGAAACAGAGACTGTTCACAGATAGGTTGAAACAGAGACCCGTCACAGATAGGCTGAAACAGAGATCCTTCACAGATAGGCTGAAACAGAGACTGTTCACAGATAGGCTGAAACAGAGATCCTTCACAGATAGGCTGAAACAGAGACTGTTCACAGATAGGTTGAAACAGAGACCCTTCACAGATAGGCTGAAACAGAGACTGTTCACAGATAGGCTGAAACAGAGACTGTTCACAGATAGGCTGAAACTGAGACTCTTCACAGATAGGCTGAAACAGAGACCCTTCACAGATAGGCTGAAACAGAGACTCTTCACAGATAGGCTGAAACAGAGATCCTTCACAGATAGGCTGAAACAGAGACCCTTTATCGACAGGCTGATACAGAGACCCTTCATAGACAGGCTGAAACAGAGACCCTTCATAGATAGGCTGATGCAGAGACCCTTCATAGGCTGAAAGAGACCCTTCATAGACAGGCTGAAACAGAGACCCTTCATCGACAGGCTGATACAGAGATTCTTCATAGGCTGAAACAGAGACCCTCATAGATTTGGCTGATGCAGAGACCCTTCATAGATAGGCTGAAGCAGAGACCCTTCTTAGAAAGGCTGAAAAAGAGACTCTTTATAGAGAGGCTGAAACAGAGACCCTTCACAGATAGGCTGAAACAGAGACCCTTCGTAGATAGGCTGAAACAGAGACCCTAATAGGCTGAAACAGAGACCCTTCACAGCCCATGTTAAAGGATTTGTGTAGGGTCATTTTAGAGAGGTTCCGCTTTGTGTCAGTGTGCATATTGTCCTTTACGGAGAACAGAATTCACATGTGTGAAAGAGTCTGTGTGGTACAGCATGTGTTAAAGAGCTATTCATCTTGCCCCAGGAACAATTGGATACTAGGTCTGAACTTAAAATGCTTCAATTATGACTATAATTAAAATGCATTTGGCATTGTTGTTACGGAAAGAAAGCCTGCATGAAAATTGAAAGGATATCTAGCTTGGCTTTACTGTCTGTTTTTGTTTCAGATGAACTACGCAGTGCCAGCAATTTTGTGCATGTTGATTTTTGTGGCCTTTGGCGAGGATGCCTATGTGTCATCAACGAAGCACCGTGTCTTGTTTCTCTGCTCTTTCTCTATGGGTGAGGCTATAATCTGAATCATCTTGGTTTTAATCATCTTGGTTCACTATTCAGTGTGTGTGTGTGTGTGTGACAGAAAGTCATGTATGTTTTAAATTCATTTGCATGCATTTCTGTTTCCTATGTGAAGGATCACTCTGGTGACTTATTTTCCTCCAATCATTTTGTATTTTTCCCATGTGGACATCACAACCTCTGTTGGTTTGGAGCCTCAGTAACTTGGTATGCTAAAGAAATATAGGAGAAATTGCCTCAAACTTGAGCATGAAAAACTCACTGTGATCTATCTTCCAATGATGACCTGTCACTTTGATGATGTACTTGTTATCACTTTGATGATGTACTATTATCACTTTGATGATGTACTTATCACGTTGATGATGTACTTATTCTCATGCATGTTCTTGCTGGGTGTACAGTAATTCATAGACGATTGATTATTCTTATAATTTACCTATGATGTGGTGTTTATTTGTCATACCTGAAGAAATTGGGGTTAAAAACAGTCGCATACACAAAAATCCCACAAATGGCGAACCTGAGAGTTCTAGCCAGAGAAAGAAAGAAAGAAAGGGAGAGAATTCCATTCCAATAACATGCTGCCCTGTTCTCTCTGTTTACTAGGTGGGCCATAACTCCATGATGTACCCATTTTCAAGGCTGTTCTCAGTGCCCAGCTCAGCGTTTGTGGCTCTGTCATGTGTGAACACCTTCCTGGGGACTGTGTCCACCATCTCCACCTTCATCCTGGAGATTCTGCAGAATGATGATGAGGTGGAGAATTTTTTCCCATTGGCTTCCTTGTGCATTGGATGCTTCTTTTTTTTTTAGTTAAAGAAAAAATAAATAAACTTTCAGTTGCTTAAAAGGAGGAAAAGAGGCCATTGTAAATGTGAGTGTGTACATGTGTGAGTTGTGTGTGTGTGTGTGTGTATGTGTGTGTGTGATGATGATGATGTTTGATGGAGAGACAGCGAATGTATTTATATGTGCAGTTTGTACTTTTGAATCATAAGTGTCAGGATTGTAATACTCACTCTGGAGTGTTTGAAAAATGATATTGAAAAATAACAGAAAACCTTCCAGTGCTTAGGCAGGAGCAGATGTGCCAGAACAAAGAAAGGGGAGAAACAACGCGGTCATGTTAGCTGTTTGTAGGGAGAAGAAACATGGCACTGGGAGATTCTTCCAGATGAGATTTCATCTGAATATTATGTTAGAGGATTCTTCAAGGCATATCATCAAGGAATTTGGAACAGTCAGATTGATGAGTGGTTTATGATAGTGTGTATGTATGTGTGTGAGTGTATAATTTTCTGTGTGTAATTTGCATGTCGTGTGTGTGTGTTTGTTCGTTCTTCTGTTTAACGTCTGTTCACTTTGAGTGATATTAGACGTGAATGAATGAAGAGAATGACTGAAGGAATGAATGATTGAGTGAATAAGTGTGTGAGTGAGTAAACAAACATGTTAATTTTCTGTGTGTACTTGCATGGTGTATACATGTGTGTGTGCCTGTGTGGGGGTGTGTGTGTGTGCCTGTATGTGTGTGTGTGTACAGGAATTGAAGGAAATCAACACAATCCTGAAGCAGGTGTTTTCTCTTGTTTGCCCCACTATTGCCTGGGGCGTGGCCTGATCGATATGACAGCTTATCAACTTAGAGCTGACCTGATCAGTAGATATGGTATGGTTTCATTGTCATTCCTGTTAGCTCAATGATCTTAATCATCACCACCAATTTTGACATCAGTTTTTTATTTTTTATCTTTTTTTTAAGGATATTTGTATGAATACTCTTTACCTTCTTGTTCTGCTGTTCTTTTATCTAATTTTGCAGACTTAATGATGCACTGAATTGAATGCAGTAAAAATCTTTCAAAAGGCTGTTGTGAATCAGGATGATGTCAAGATTAATATGCAAACCAGGAAGCGTTATTTTTATAGCAGAATGATGCATTCCACTGAATAAGAATAAAACCAGCTCGCAGTGAGCATGCTTTCATACTACTCACATTGATCACAAACAACTCCCCTCAGTTCTAGGGGCCAACTGGACAGGACAGCATCACACGAAACTCAAGTCATGACTGTAGCAGTATCGCAGACTCTGACTGTGCTAGAATGCTGAAAGACTGACTGTGCTAGAATGCCAAACATTATAACGATTAGGTTTCAGAGCTGAAAATCAAGTGAGCTTTCGAGGCAACAATAAAGATACTTTTGAACTGGGTATCAGTGAGTACATGTTCCAAAAATGGAGGACACAAAAGAGATCAGCTCGAAGCTTCTTACACGACCAGAAAAGCTCCCATTTGCAGCATAGTGGGGCTAATATGTAGTCGAATTGTGCACTTCATGTAACAAACACCAAAATTGGCAGAGACAGGCAGTTTTATGTACTTATCAAATTCTGATACAGGGCCAACACGAAATTTAGTTTTATGGGTTTTTTTAATACAATTTTCAAAATGGCCGCCACATGAAATTGTGCAAAATTACTGACATATGTTCAGGGTTTATGCTACAGGCACCAAAAAACTGGCAGAGATGCACAGTTTACT
>JAFLJL010002201.1:0-25832 GCA_018398815.1 Conus ventricosus
AAATATACACCATTTACTGCGATGTTTAAAAACTTTTCAACGGGGAAATTACTTTCTCCATTTTTCTCGATTCCCACCGGACCCCCCTCCAGTTCTACGGACGGGATCGCAAATTAATTTTATGCTTAGCAAAAAAAAAAAAAAATTTTTTTTATATTGATTATAATGGCAAGATGCCGTCGCGAATTGCAACAACAGGCTGTTCTGGAAGTGGCTACATTTCCTCCCACAGAAGAGCTAGAGGCAACAGGGCACTTTTTAAAAAAAAAACGGTGGCAACAAATGCTTCATGTGGTGTGTTTTAGACATTACACCCAACTGAAGAGAACGCAGAAGATGCCTCCAGCTGTGAACAATACAGAGACGAGCTAAACTTCGAGGGCATCTTCTTTCCAGTGGCCCGGCCAAAAATAACTCGGTTTGAAGAACAAAACAAACCTATTACAGTAAATGTGTCTTTCTGACGGCCACAGACAAACTGCCGCCCTACCGGATCTCCCCCCAAAGAGCCAACTGACGGAGAGTTGCGCAGTAGCCACATAGACATGATATTGTGTTCTAACAGCAGAGCAGAAACACACTATATGCTGATCAGAGACATGGACAGAGTGTCCTGCGTATCAGGACATACCTATGACAGCTTATTGCAGACAATGCTGACACGAGGAAGTTCCTGCACTGAGGATGGCCCTTGGCACTCCCGGAGAGTGTGGAGATTGGGCTTGGCAAATTAAAAAAAATCCAGTCTCCTCATCCTGATTTCCTTATCCTTCAGCTCAGCCTGGCTGCCCAATCTCCTGTTTAGTCTACCCACTTCCCATTTTTTCATCTCCGTCTCTAAGCCCTAACCAATCCTCTTTTCAACCTAAACCTAGTCCAACTAACCCTTCAATCCGTCCTAGTTCTGACGCCTGTCTCCAAGAGACAAAAAAAATTGATTGCGCATCTATTGCAAGTTAATCAACCAACCTTTTTTTAACTCTTGGTTAAATCTTCTATTTTCTCTCTCGTTCAATCTTAACCAGCCAGCCCAATCTTTGGCAAACTATCAGTTATTTCCATCAGTTTGTCAATCGGCCTCCATTAACTGTTGTCCAACCGTCGATTGTTTCTCTATCAGTGTCCATTATTTTTTTCTCAATCTCTCTCATTCGCTCGCTCAGTCGTCTTATTCACCCCAAACCATTTAATCATTTAACAATCTTAGGGCCAATAAAGATATTCTAGAAGACTGGTAAGTTTTTTTTAAACATCTTGGCTTCTAAAGTAAATAATTTTGAAAATATATTTACTTCTAGAATTAAATAATGGTAGACGCTAGCCAGATTCCTGATTTAGAGACAAAGAACGAAGAATCCATATGAATACTTTCCTTACTTTCCTCCTGGACTTAGCGACTGTGAGCCAGCGAAATAAAGCAGCGGCCGATAGGCATGCTTTGATGTTTCCAGAGAGACCTCGAGTTAAAAGAAACGAGTACTATGATAACCCTGTGGGTGTCACTACTCTAGTATGCCAGATAGAATTATTGATGAGTACTTTAAACCTGGCAAAGCTAAATAAAAATCCAGTCTTGGTTAAAAAGAGAGATGATCCTGTAGACGATCCAGAGTTGTTCCTAACCTGGAACTCAGAGCGAAAAAACCGACTAGAATACTTTCCAGACTTCTCTAAGATGATGATAAAAGAGTTTGATGCTGCTGTCGAAGCACATGCAAATTTATGGCCACATGGGCCCAAAGATAATAAGAATGAGACGAGTTAAAGCACTTAGTTATTGGACAAACGATGAAGTTATCTATGAAGGAAACCCCTATCCAGTCCTAGTTGCAGACTGGTAACTTTATTTTCTCAGTCCCTTAGTTTTGAAAAATATAATAATCCATAGTTAGGGCGCCCAAACAACAATGGACGTTGATTGCATTCCTGATTTGGAGACAAGAAGGAAGAATCCATATAAATACTTTCCATTTTTTTCCTCCTGAATATGTTGACTGTGTTCCTGAATATAGAGCAGCGGCCTGTTTGACACGCGTTGATGTTTCCAGAGAGGCCTCGAGTTAGAAGAAACTGGTATCCAGAGATGATTTTGACCCTCTCCGCCCTGTCGATGAGTACTTTAAACCCGGCAAACCCAAAAATCCAGTCTTAATAAAGGCAAAAATGACCCTGTTGACGATCCTGAAGAATTGTTTCCCAGTCTAAACATCAGAGAGAAGAATCGCTTAGAATACTTTCCAGATTTCTCTGACATGAGCGATACAGAGTTTGATGATGCAGTTAAGAACACGCTGAAGTGTGGCCTCATCGACCCGGATAATAATGATACAGGTGTAGTAGGGTAAGGGACGTTTCCCCCCCTTTTTTTGTGGATCTCGACTGGATCTCCCCCCGGTGTTGCGCATGTGCGGCAGGTGTCGCGGCGGGTGGGGGCGGCAGGTGAGGCAGGTGGCGTCGGGGTCACGTGGTTTGTTTTTGTTTTTGTGTTCTTGTCACGGTGAGTCACGCTCATAAAAAAAGTTTTTCCCTTTTTTGCTGACGTTTAAAGGGGTTAAAAATAGATGGGGGGTGTGTCGTGTTGCTACGCGCGGGGCGCGCGCCCTGTGTGCGGATCGATGTGACGCCGTGTTTATTTTTGTTTTTTGTGTTCTTGTCACGGTGAGTCACGCTCGATAATAAAAAAAAGTTTTTCTTGTTTGCTGACGTTAATTGGGGTTAAAAATAGATGGGGGTGTATCGTTGTTGCTACGCGCGCGTGCGGACGATGTGACGCCGTGTTTGTTTTTGTTTTTGTTTTAAATAAATGTTTTCTCGTTTCCGCGTGGTTGTCCGCTGACGTAGGCGTGTTTTTGACAGAGACGGTGGTGATGACAGTGATGATGATGCTGATAATGACGTTGTTCCATCAAGGTCCCCGTTGACTGTACCTCGTCCTCGGTGTTGATAGGCAGCCAAGTAGTATATCAAACAGGAGGCCATTAAAGATGAACGACGCTCTCTGATCGAGACACCATTTGGGGTTTGCCCTTTATTTCTGAGAGTGGGCGAAAAACAGATCACGACACAAACATAGGACCCGGGCAAACAGACAGACACACAGACAGAAAAAAACACAAAACATAGAGGGGTGGTGGCGATGGCGGTGGTGGCGGCGGCGGGTGTTGGAGGAAGAGGGGAGAGAGACGGAGAGGAGAGGGAGAGAGAGGGAGGGGAGAGAGAGAGAGAGAGAGGGGGAGGGAGGGGAGCAGCAGCGGGTGTAACCACGTGCCGTATTTGAACACCGCCAATGGTTCAGCCGGTTGTACACCCCCGCGAGGGATTTGGGAAACCAGCCCCAAGGGCGAAGGCAGGTGTGTCAAAACCCCACAAAGAACAAGAACAGGGGGGTTGCCGGGAAGCATTAATCAATACTAACCCGAACAAAAGACGCGTGGGGTGGGTATTTGACACACGAGCCAAGGTCGAAAGGGGGGCGTGTCAGGAACAAAGAACAAGAACAGCTGGGGTCATTTAATCATACAGAAACAAAAAGAGCGTGGGGGGGTGGGTATTTGAGACCAACACCGAGGAACTGAAAGGGGCGTCTCGGAAGGAAAGACAAGAACGCCTTGGGGCATAACAAACAAAGAACAAAGATGCGTTGCCCGGTTTTTTCTTTTTGGCGTGGGTTTTGAAAACGAGTGGCATGAGCCAGGAGACCGGACCCCTGGGAAAGGGAAGGGACACGAGGGCTTGGTGGTAGAGCGAGGGCAACGAAAAAACAAAGTCCGTCGTTTTAAAAAAACACCATTTTTTTTTGGTCTTTTTGAACGTGTCGAAAGTTGTTGGCATGTGTCCCGGGCAGTGAAAAACCCCAAAACAATTTTTGGGGCGTTGTGGGGTACACAAGAAAGATGAGACAGATGCACGAACAGAGTAACAAGAGTTTTCCTGTTCTCTCCTGAAAACCGTGTCCCAACAAGCAGAAAGCAAAGTCAGAGAAAGGCCCGGGAAAAGTTTTGTAGAGACGAACTTTGTCCTAGAGCCCTTGGTTTTCCGAGCGTGAAAAAGACAATCTCCCCGTTTATTTGAGGAAAAGATGGAACAACTTTTTTAACCGTTGTTTGTTCTGGAAAAGATCAAAACAGATCATGCCTTTGGGGAGAATCATTCCCCCGGGGTCCCCACCCGTGGTAGAAGTTTGCAAATTCAGGGCCCGCTTATAGGTTTGTAGGTCATTTTGCTCCCACCAAAAACAACATGTTTTTTTACACGGCAAACGTTTGGGTCAAAAAAAACATGAGAAAAGACTCCTGTCCTGTTTCGTTTTGTCCCCCAGCGGGTTTACCCCCTTGACGGGGCGTTCCGCGGTTTTGGTTTTCCACCGTCGGGGGGCCCGCTGCACGTCCCGGGTTTTAGATTTGCCCCCCCAACTGTTTATTTTGGGGAACGGTGTGATGCTAGGCTTAAAAAAAAAACTTTGTTTTTTGGAATTGTTGCCTGTGATGTTTTTTTTTTTAATGCAAGCGTGGTTTGTGTCTCCTTAGATACTTCGTTCCCAGAGTCCAACAAACCGGTTTTGAATTTGCGTGGCCTGAACTGGTTCGGAGACGGGGGGGTCACTTGTTGTGACGAGTCAGTCGAGACTAGAAGTTTCCCCACACGACGTTGCTGTGTTGGTTTGGGAGCTCCTTTTCCCCCCCACAGTGGTGGGTTGTGGTTTGGACTATTGTCCCCCTTTTTCGTGGGCGTTTTCAACATTTTTTTTCTGTGCGCCGGGTCGTGGGCCGTCTCGGGTTTCGGTTTGGAATTTTTCCGTTGTTGTTCTGGATTCGGAAGCTATTTTTTGTGCGTTTGTGTCTGGGCGCAGGGGTCAATGTATTCTTTTAAAATTTTCCTCTTTTGTTTCATGCTTTTGGCATTTATGGTTTTATGCTTGTAAATTTTTTAACGGGCGCGAAAAAAATGTGGGGGTGAAAGCGTTGGATTTGTGAACGGTGAGATTTGGGAAAAATTTTTACTTTGCGGTGATGAACGGGTAACTCCCTTCGCCCGATTTAATTTTGTTAGTATTTGTAGAAATAAAGAAGGGACAGTGTTCTTTTCCCGGAAGGGGGAAAAAAAGAAAATGGATAGTTACATGAACAGTCTGTTTGTTTTATTGAGGGTTGTTTTTTTGAGAAAAAAAACCTTTTAATTTGTAGAAGTTTGGAAGACAGTAGTTTGTAAAAATTTTTGCTTTTTTAAATTTGGGTTTTTATTTAAAAGGGGGTTTCCGACATTTTGCAGTTATTTCTTTTCGCTTTTGGGGGAACTTGTTAATTTGGGCCAAGGTCATGATACCGGCGGAAGTTGCCTTCAGGTAAATGTAAAAATATAAACAATTGCGGGGAAAAATTTTTCCTTTTGAATAAAATGTAAAAATTGTTTAAGTTAATTCAAAAATGTTAATGCCCTCTTTCTTGGGAATTAAAAGGGTTTTTTTTGCATTTTCTTGTTTGGGAAAGAAAGTGGGTTTAATTTAAAATTTTTTCCCTATTTTTTTTAGGTTTGGGACTTAGGTTTTCCGGGGGGGGACCGGGTTATATTACGTCAGTTTAAGTTCCCCGAACCGTTTATTTTGCTTGCCGGGTCCCCTTTCCGCACCTGATGGTGGAGGGGCCGTTTCAAGCTGGGGCCGACTGCGGTTGGGTGACTCTGTTGTTAAAGGACAGGACGGCGTGGAAGGGTGACTCCATTGACCTCTTTTTAGCAAGGACTTCGGTTGGGTTCCTGATAGGGAGGGGTGAATGGACGTTAAGTAGGGAGAGGGGGAAATGGGGAGAAAGAATGGTTCGAGGGGAAAAGCGGGAGAGTAGGAACGGGGAAATTCACTGAAAAAGGAAGTGAATAAAATTCCTTTGTGAAGGCTCGATCATATTGTCTCCCAACAACCTGTGGACACTATGTTAGTTCTTTTTGCTTTCTGTCATTTTGGATGTGCTCTATCGTCTTGGTGTTGTGACCCCAGAACTTTGAACAAAAGAACACTTTCAAAAAGTTTCATCGCTTTGGATTTTTGGGTTTTCACCTTCGTTGGGGAAATTGGATTAGTAAGAACTTATTTTGGGATAGTTTGCATCTAAAATTCTGGTTATTGTGTTCGTGCTTTCTGCTTTTGGGGAAGATTGAAAACCCTGTTGTTGTGGTGTGCATACTTTTTTGAAATCATTGGCTGTATTGATTTTTTGTGTGCATTCACGGGTTTTTGTACACGAGAAGGACGAGCGGTCGGCGGGTTTGTGGGTCTATAGCTACGCGTGGCCTTGTTAAGTATTTTTGTGCCTGTTTGGTTTTAGCAAATCTTTGGTTGTTGTTTTCTTTTGGAGCGATTTGTGATGTGATTAATAAATTTATTAGCTTGTTTTACATTTGGGTTTGGGAGTGGGTTAGGGAGAATCAAGTTGGTTTTGGGGGTTGTGGTGAAGGGTTGAATGCGGGACGGCGGGGTGGTGAACGGGGGAGTGAACCCCCCTGCGGGGTTTTTTCCCCCATCCCCTCGGCGACTGCCCCAATTTTGGGGCAGCGGGGGAGAGGCCCTGAACAGAAAGTTCGGGGATTCATTTCGTGTTAGACTGGGTTGAAGGTTAGGACCCCTTGTTTTGGTTTTGCATCTTTTGTGTCCGTTGTGTGTTTTTTTGAACGTGGGGGTTTTGGGGGGGCCCCGGGGCTTGAGCCCGCGGGAGTCCGGACCGGGAATTCGACTAGTTCGGCCCGGGTCCAGACTGATAGTTGAGGGGGGGGACCCCCCTCAGGCGTCGTTAGGTCCAGTTTATTTTTAGCGTTGAGTTTTTTTATTAAAAAATTTGTAGGTCGTATTGGGGGTTTTGTTAGGTGTGGTGAAAGGTTTTAGGTAAGAAAAAAATTGACGCTGTTCGTGAACTGGGTTTTGCGATAATCGACTGTGAGGGGTATGTCCTCGAGGTAAGAAACGTCTAGTTCGGGGGTGGTTCCAGACCAGGTTTAAAGGGAGAAAGGATGGATGCGTAAAGTTAACTGTCGAGGAAAACCTCTAGTGTTGAGAAAAGAACGTTCCCGATGGGTACCGACACCGAGGTTCGGTGGCCGGAGGTGTTCGGTTGCGAAAAGAAACGGGATATCTTGGACTGATGGCCCCGGTTGTGGCTTTTGTTCGGGCGGAGTAAAGGGAAAAAACGGAAAGCCTTGCGACAAAGGAACGGAGTTTAGGAAGGAAAGTGGGACGCCGGGGAAAAAAATTGAGGAAAGGGAAAGAGTCGGATCCCCAGGAGGAAAATTGGGAAAAAGAGTTGGAATTGGGGAAGGAAGAGCTTAATCACAAGGAGGTTTAGGAAGGAAGGTTGGTCCCCGGGAAGGACGACAAGGGAAAACTAAAATTTAAAAGGGAAGGGAAAGGGGAAAATGGGGCTTAGGAGTGATTAAAAGGGGGGACCGAATTTGGAAAATAAATTTCCAGTTGCGCCAAGCGGGTTGGAGAGTGGGAAAGGGGAAAGGGCTAAAGACGCGAGATCTTTCAAAGGGAGTTGCGAAGTTGGCCAAACCAAAGCGCCTGATTGTACCGGTGCGGTTGCCCGAATTCGACGATGGAGACGATTTGGGTTTTTTTTGCGACATTTTAAAGTATGCCGTTGCGCAGGGGCCAGAGGGGTTTGGGCTGGGGAATTGCTCCGTTGTTGATGGGAAAGGCGGGGAAAAGGGGGGCGTTTTGTTATTGATCACGGCGAAACCCCCACTCAGATCACGACATCAAGCCCGCTCTTTAAAGAATTTCGTAGGATCCAGATTTTTACCGGAGGAAGTTTGGGGGAAAGGGGGAAAGAAGTGCGAGGATTTACCCTTTTTTGAAGCGACTGAAAGAGAACTTCATCTGGGGTTTGAAGCGGCAGAGGGACTCAAAAGATCCAAAAGGGGTTTTTTGGTTTTTGTTCTGAGAAACAGTTTTTGCCAAACCTCATTTGCCGACCTATTTACTACTCGCGAGAAGAAAACCGCGAAAGTGGAGGAACCCGCACAGCTTGCTTTTGACTATGTCGAAGTTGGCGAGAGGCAAGGTCCCAAAACCCCTACCATTGGCGCGCCGATCAGCGGAAAACCCGACCAGGGGTCGTCACCCCAATAGGGAAGGACTTTGGGGAAAACGGGCCAACAAAGCCAAATGCTGCAAACCGGGAATCGGAAACCCCAGCAACAACCGTGTGACTTCCAAGGCCCCTCGCCCTCCCGTCTAAAACTCCGGGGAAATTGGGGAAATTTTCGGTGCTACGGGTTTGGGGGGGGGAAACCAGGCTACTGCCGGGCAGTGCCGATTTCTGGAGTTTTAACGCTCGCCAAAAAGGGGCTTGGACAGAGAAACCTGTGGCTGCTTATTCCCATACTTTCCCGCGACTGTGAAGGGCAAGGGGGGGACACCCTTTAGAACACGGAGCGGAATTTTGTGCGTTAGAGAAGACCTTGTGGTGAGGACCAGTCCCTTTCCCGGGAAAAATATTCAACGGAAAAATGGCTGATCGATTTTGGGGAAACCCACCCCTTGGCATTAAATTTGTGTGGAACCCCGTTTGGAAAGGGAAAGTTTGTTGTGGCCGACTGCGTCATTTGCGTTGTAAATACCTTGGGAACCAGGGGACAGGGAGAACGGAGAACTCTTAGCGGCCCTTTGTTTCCGGTCAAAACCGTTGGGGGGTAGTTCAGACCCAGCCCCAAAAGGCGGCTAGGATCCTACTGTTCTCGACATCGAAAGTGTTGAAGGCTCACGTTAGTCCAAAACAGTGCGGGAAACTGCAAGAAAAGGGATGCCACGTTGCAGCGTGCTAGGCGCTTTGCAAAAGAGATTTTGTAGTTCGCGGGGCAAAAAGCGGAACCAGGCACTTTCCAAATTTAAAAAGGGGGATTTTACAGAGAGTATTTGTGAGGGTAAAATTTAACATTTTAACCGGTGTGTGTGCCAAGCCGTTACTCAGCGGGTCATTCAACCGCCCCGACCCCCCCATGAGTGGAAAATTGGGGGCCCAAAAAAACCCCGATCAGAGTGGACGGATTTTATTGGCCCGGGAATGTCGGAGAATTCATCGAACTGTTTTGTCTTGCGAACGCCCCAGAGAGGATCCTCGCGGAAGAGGGGGAAAGGTTCCATTAGCTAGGATGCCCCTCCCCAGGCCCCTTTTTTTGGCGAGTGGGGGTTTGAAAGTGGGGCCAATCAAGCCAGCGTCAGATGCGAAGCACAAAATATATCTTTTTTGGGTGGATTTTTTACACGAAACCAGAGGCAGGCACTTCGAGATATTGAAACGAGACATTTGCCGAGTCGTTTGGAACATTGGTCCAGGCTAGGATCCCGGGTGAAGTCTTGAAGACCGGGGAAGCCAATTCACCAGCAGGCCCATGCAAGGGGTGTACAAGCTTCTGGCTATCAAGGACTCATACCACACCTCCCATGCTCAATCAACGGTTTGGGTTTTAATTTTTAAGGTACTTTGAAGAGCATGCTGAAAAAAGTTATGCATGGAACGCCAACGCATGGCTGGTACTTCCGGCATGTTGTTCGCGATCGGGAGGTCCGCGGAAAAACCCCGGATTTTCCCCCTTTGATTTGCTGTATGGAGAACTGTCAGGGGCCCAAGGGCGATTCTTCGCGACCTGTGGACAAAGGGAACCGCAGCAAGGGGGACCTCAACTCCCGCAGCTTATGTTTTTGAGTTGGGGAAAATCGCATTGCAGAGCTTGTGAGAGGGCCCAAGAAAAAATCTGAGAGAGAAGGTGGCGGCGAAGCGACATTCGACAAGAAGGCAAACACCGAATTTTAAGGCGGAGACCAGGTGTTGTTACTTCTTCCGGAGAAGAAGAAAAAAACTGCGATGGCTGGCAGGGTCCGACCCGGTGGAAGCTGGATGGAGGGCGACCCAAATCCTTTAAATAAAGGGGGAAACCGAAATTTTCCCCATCTACAGTGAAGGAAACCATCAGCGTGCCCCGGGGGACACACCTTGGAGTGGTTGTGAGGCGAGGAATGGGAAAGGTGCCTTAAAAAGGGAAAATATCCCAGTATTCCACCCGGCTGGGGAAACGGGGGATGACGTCGTTTTAGCCCCGACATTCCCGAGATTTTTTTCCGACTCGGGAGTTATTCGGAGTTTTCTGTGTATCCCCGATTTCCACTTCAGACTACTCGGGTTTCAGTGTGAGATTCTTTTTAATGAAATGCCAAACCTGTGAAACTCCCCAGTACCCTTACCTTTTTCCGCGGATGAGTGGGAAAAGAAGTAGAGGCAATTTTAAAAGTGGGGTGTTTAAAGACTTCTGTTTCCCCGTAAAATTCGCCAATCGTTTTGTGGAGAAGAAAGAGGGCAAAATCGGGTTTTTGCACGTTTTTTCGAAACCCAAACCAAAAATTGTTGTTTTTGATACGAACCGATCCCCGAATGGAATACCTGTTTTCCAAGCTAGCGTCTGCCAAGTTTTTGTCAAAGATTGATTACCCAAGGGATAGGGAGGACCAATGGATTGGAGGACAAACAAAGACGTTTCCCACACCACAGGGGAGTTTTCAGGGCCGTGATGCCATTTGGCTTAAAAGACACTGGCGCATTTTTTTTCCGCTTGGAGGAAGTTATTTTCCCCTCTTAAGATGCCAAGATCGACAACTTCAGGACGACTTCTGGTGGCCACAACCCCAAGGGGAAAGCAACGGGGTTTGAGGGTTTGTTTCCCAGACTTCGTGAGGTGTTTTGTCGGCGCGACCTTCAAAGTGCATGCTTGGTTTAAAGGGTCTAGAAATTTTTAACATGTCGTGGGCAACGGACTATTGGCCTATGGGGAAAAGCTAAATAAGATGGGGGATGCCCCCCCAACCAACGACAAAGAGGCAAACCCGCCTTTCCTGGATTGGGGGGTTTCTACCGCAGGTTATCCAGAATTTCGCCGAATTTGCTGTGCCACTCCGGAAGCGACTAGGGGAAGTCCCCGAACAAGGTTCATGGCACCAAAATGAACAATCTTAAACTCTCTCAAAGAGTCGTTGTCGTCGCCCCCCGTATGTGTTCACCTCACTTCAAAAAAACCCTTTGTGTTCGCACGGTGCTCAGATCGGGGGCGGGGGCAGTCCTGCCCCAATCAAGGTCAAGGATTCAAATCGTGGTTTGCGAAGCAAGAATTTTTGCCAGCGAGCAAAAAAAACCCGTGGAGAAGGAGTGTTCGCTAGGGTTTGGGGAATAGGCAAGTTCAGTCCCCTGTAGGCCGACAGTTTGGGTTAGAGGCCCATCGGCCACTACGTATCGAAAAACCAAAAGCGACAAAAAAAGCGTGCATGAGATCCCCCTCCGATGCACCCGATTCTTTTGTTGTGGAGGCCCCCCCGGCAAGGGAAGTTGGGCTGACTATCAGTCGCACGAAGTCGAGGAGCTCTGCAAATCTATCCTGTATGCCCTGGTTGTTAATGTAACCCTCCAGGTTTCATCGGAAGGGGGGGGTTTGTCAGATACAGGTTAGATTTGCTCCCCCAACTGTTTTTTTGGGAAAACGTGTGTGATGCAGGCTTAAAAAGAAAACTTTGTGTTTGGAATTGTGTCCCCGTGCATGTTTTTTTATTTGCATGCAGCGGCGTGGTTTTCCCTTAGTACTTCGTTCCCAGAGTCCAACAAACCCGGTTTTTGGTTTGGACTGGCCAACTGAGTTCAGGTGACAGGGGGGGTCATTTGTGTGACGGTCAGTCGGGGACTAGAAGTTTCCCTCCACGACGTTGCTGTCTTGGCTTGGAGCTCCTGTTCCCCCACAGGGGTTTTGGAGTTTGGTTGGCATTATTTCCCAATTTCGTGGGCGTTTCACAGTTTTTCTGGGGCCCCCTGGGTCGGGGGCCGTCTCGGGTTTCAGGTTTGGGAAACTTTTGCCGTTGTTCGTCTCTGGTTTGGGAAAAGTCTTGTTTGTGCTTTGTGTTGTGTGCGCAGGGAAATGTATCTTTAAAATTTTCCCTTTTGTTTTCTTTCTGGCATTTATGATTTTCTTGTAAAATTTTAACGTGAGCGCGAGAAAATGTGTGGGAAAAACGGTGTATTTGTGAACGGTGAGATTGGGAGAATTTTCCTTTGCGGTGGATACGGAGTAATTTCCCCTTCGCCCGATTTTAATTTTTGGTATTTTTTAGTAGAAATAAAGAAGGGAACAGTGTCTTTTCCCGTAAAGTGGGGAAAAGCAAATGGTAGTTACATTAAACTAGTCTGTATTTTTTTAAATTGAGGGTTGTTTTTTTTTTGAGAAAAAAAAACAATTAATTTGTATTTAAGGGTTTTGGAATCGAGTATTGATAATTTTTTGCTTTATATAAATTTCGGTTTTATTTGAAAGGCGTTTTTCCGACTTTTGAAGTTATTCCTTTCGCGGGGGAACTTTTTTAAATTTGGGCCCAAAGGTCATGATGCCGGGGGAAATTTGCCCTTTCAAGGTAAAAGTCAACAATAAACAATTGCGAATTATTTCCCTTTGAAAACTTGTCAAAATTGTTTTAAGTTAAAATTTTTATTAAGGTTATTGTCCTCTTTCTTGAGGAATTAAAAAGGGTTTTTTTTGCATTTTCTTGTTTGGGAAAGAAGAGGGTGTTTTAATTTAAAAATTTTACCATGTTTTTTCAAGTATTTGGGACTTAGGTTTCCTCGGGGGGGACTGGGGGTTAGAAAACCCTGTCAGTTTAATGTCACCCAAAACCCTGATTTGCTGTGCCGTGGCCCCCTTCCGCCCTGAGGGTGGAGTGGCCGTTGCAATGGGGGCCGACTGACGGTGGGTGAGTTGTTGTCTAAAGGAGGGGGAGGGCGGGGAAAAGGGTAAACCCATTGACCCTTTTTTAGCAAGGATTTTGGTTTGGGCTTCCGGACTGGGGGGGGTGAATGGCCCGATGTAAGAGTGGGGGTGGATGAAGCGGAGAAAAGAATGTGTCATCGAGTGGAAAACGGAGAGACGTAGAAAACGAGGAATCAAGGGACAAAGGAATGTGAAGAACCCTTTTTGAAGGCTCGCTCTATTCGTTCCGCCAACTCCCTGTGGACACCATGTTGTTCTTTTGTTCATCTGCTCGTTTTGGATGGCTCTTGTTGGGGGTTGTGACACCATGAACTTTGAACAAAAAGAAAACTCAAAAAGCTTTATCGTTTTGGGACTTTTGGTTTTCACCTTCGTTAAAGGGAACTGGATTAGTAATAACTAAGTTGGGGGATAGTTTTCCCATCTAAAATTTCTGATTTTATTGTGATTCGTGCTTGCTGCAGGGGGAATGATTTGAATCCCCCGTTGTTTTTGGGGGTGCAATTTTTTTGAAATCATTTGGTGATATGAGTTGTGTGCATTCAAGGTTTTGTACACAAAAAAGGAAAGCAGAGCGGTCGGCGTGTGTGTGGTCATACGAGCGTGGCCTTGTTTAAGAAATTTTGTGCGCTTTTTTTGGTTTTAGCAAATTTGGGTTTGTTGTTTTTTGTGGACGCATGTTGTGATGGAAATTAATAAATTTAGTTATTTGTGTTACATTTGGTGTGAGGTGGTTTGGGGGAAAACATAGTTAGTGTTTGGGCTTGTGGATAAAGGTTAAAATGCGGGCCTGGTGTTGGTGTGTGAACGGGGGAGTGAACCCCCTACTGGTGTTTGCCATCTCCCCGGCGCCGTGACCCCCGCTGTGTACGGTCCAGTGGTCTTTGCGCCCAAAAACCCAACTGACCCGGGGCACACTGCTGCCCCGTCGTTCGGTTGACCCGGACATGGCGGTTGGGGTTTGGTTTCTTGGTAAACACAGGGACACTCGGGACAGGTAAAAGGGAAGCTGAAGTCTGGGTATCTTCTTCTTTTGTGCAGACTGTTTCTGGCACTCGCATGATGGGGGGGCGGGGTGGTGGGGTTTGGTTGTTCGTGTTTTTTGGTTGTTGTTGTTGTTGTTGTTCTGTTTGTGCCCTTTTTCCCTCCTCCTCCTCCCCTCCTCCCCCCCCACTACCAAACCCCGGGTAGACTGACCGTCTCCCGCCAGTTGGAGCCAAAACCCCCCATCCCCTTTTTCCCTCCCCTCAATATCGTTCAGCTTCGTTCCGAGCATGGCAGTCATTTCGTTTTTTGATATAAAACAGATGGGGGTTTGGGGGGTTTAAAATTATGTTTTTTTCCCCCAAACCCCCATACCCCGATGGCACTGGACTTCCTTTTGAGCTTTTGTTCAAACCATCCCTACAGACAAAGAGAACAGACTCCCCTGCCGGGAACCCTCCCCACACACACACACAAAAAGAAACAAAACCCAGCACATTGCTACCAAGAAAGAGAACAGATCCCAAGGGACCAAACACACCCAAGGCGCTATTTTCGAAGCTATGTGAAATCCCAAAAGGCCACGATCAAAAACCCAAAAAACTCGGAGACACACCCGGTCGTTCTCCCTTTTTCGAGGGTCATACCAAAGGCGACGCTCACCCACACAAAGACTCGGAGACACACCTCCCCGTCTCTGCCCCCTCGGTCCCACGAGCAGCCGCGCCCCAAAAGGGACACACACTCGACCCCGGGCACACACGCGTGTTTCACAACCACAAAGAGGGGAATGTCCTTCCCCTGTTACAAAAAAAGTACGGCAGGTCCCCAGTTTTCACGGGGGACGGCGACGCCGGTCGTTTTCAGCTGTGTCCGGGGGAACCAAACCCCAAGACAGAGAGGGGAGAGAAGAGAGAGAAGAGAGGGGAGAGA
The DNA here is from genome assembly GCA_018398815.1 of Conus ventricosus. Taxonomy (NCBI): domain Eukaryota; kingdom Metazoa; phylum Mollusca; class Gastropoda; order Neogastropoda; family Conidae; genus Conus; species Conus ventricosus. Next base: position 14,701 of record JAFLJL010002201.1, read on the forward strand.
GAGAGAGGAGAGAGAGGGGACACACAATACCCGGTCGGTTCCGCGTGTTTTCTTTTCACAAAGAACTGTGTCCCGGATCCGTTGCGAAGGGAGCCAGGGGGGGGGGGGGGGTGGGGGGGGGGGGGGGGGGGGGGGGGGGGGGTTTATTTTCAAACAGGGGAGGGAAAATCCTTTAAAAAAAAATACATTCATTTAAAAAAAAAAAAACAACGACAACAAAAATACACAAGAAATATTGTTTTCAAACACAATATAACGTTATACCCAAAAACGTACATCGACAACATTGCACCATATTCAAAAAAGACACCGCGCCCCCCAGTCTTTTTTTAAGGCCAGGTGAGGGGTCCTCGCGGGGCAGTAGTAGTGGCACTGGGGAAATGTAGGGGTTTTGTTCGGGACGGTGGCTCGTCACGCGGGCAGGACTCCGCCCCGGGGTGTGTGATTCCACCATACACCTCCACTTCCAACGGCAGGGGGAGCCCGGGACCAGGCGTTGGGTCTTCTTTCGCCCCTTCCTTTTTTTTTTGGGTCCCACAAAAAAATTGGACTGCGGCTGCTTCAGAATGTCCAGACCCCCGCGTTGTAGGGGCTGCTCAAACAGGGTGGGGGTTGGTGGGAAGTCATCAAGTTGTTTACACGCCTGAATATCCCCCAAGTCCTTTAAACGAAGGGGGGATGGAGTACGGAGGGATTGCTGCTGTGCTTTGGGGGTGTTGCGTTTGAAAAGTCCACAGACAGAACTGGTTTTTGGTATTTTACGTCCCCCCCATTTATTCTTCAGTTTGACCCGTCTTTCAAACTTTGCAAACCCGGACAGTCCTCGCTGCGCCCTGACCAGCGACCGCCCTTGGTGTTTGGTTGGGCTCTTGTAATGGTGCACATATATTCGACAACCCTTTGCCCCCTTTTTACGGTGGCAAAAAAAAATTTTCGTCCAGTGGGTAGAGTGTAGGCTCGGCCCTGTTCTTTTGGTATGGTCGGGAAAACGTTGTTTTCAGGCGGCGGCGTAGGAGGGAAAACGACATGGTTGAGGGCCCCTCTTTTATAGTCGTGTGTGTATGCGTTTTCACAGACTGTTTTTTAAAACCCCCTAGACCACCCAAAAGGTATTCAAACAAACCAATCGGAAAACGAAAAGGTTGCCCATCACATTCAAGAAAATTTTGGGTTTTGTTTTATTTAAAAATTTTATGCGATAAGACTGCGACTTTTTTTTTTGGAAACTCTAGGGATTTTTTATCATGCCGGCTTCGGCCTTTCAAACTCACCATTTAAAAAACCCTTCTGGTATTCAACGATAACAAAAAATGAACCTTGGGGAAAAAAAAAACGACTCTGTCGAGTCTCGACCACAATGGTCTCCAAAAGTAGAAAAAGCATTGACACATTTCCTTCCGCACTCTGTACAGTTTGCTCAAAAATCGGCGCGATACTGGAACAACTCTGTGACAAACAGATGGGTAAGAGTCAAGCGCATCTGAGCTTTCATTTTTTTAAGCCCAAAATTTAACTTCCTCCCGAACCGTCTCCCTTGGGATCGCAGTGAAAACGTGTGTTGTATGGCACACTCCCCACGTTACAACGCTTTTAAAAGATTTTTCTGTGAACGAATGAATAAATATCCATTTTTGTTTTATTGGGGCCCAGTGTTTGGGGGGGGGGAAAAACGACAAAAATTTGGGGAAAAAACTGGACCCCGACTTTTTCTTAAAAAGAAATCAGCACATAGTTTCCCACAGGTGAGGGTCAAGTCTTTTAAATAAAAAAATTTGGTTAAAACGATAACTGAAACTGGGTTTCAACAAAAACTTTTCAATGTCGGTTTAAAAAAAGGGGGTGCCCCAAAAGTCAAAATATTCTGCTTTACCCGACCTCAAACCAAAAACTGACCCAATGTTCTCCGGGCCGAGTGTGGTCGGTGTTTTTCACCAAAGGGGACGGGTCGTGGGTGGTAAAAAAAGGAGGGGGGCTTTTTCCTTGCATTATTCCCCCCAAAGACACGTGGGCGGAATGTCTTTGTCAAACCGGCAAGTCCCCAACATTTTGTTGAAAAGTCGTCAGACTTGACGGCGCGACGATTTCGTCATATGTCCCAAACCCGCATACACAATCCATGGACGGTTTTAGCCAAAGCTTGAGAGAACTTCATTTCCGACGAAGTGCGCCACTCCCGACCGTTTAAACTGCTGGTCTCCATCCCGCAAACTCGGGCGATCAAAAGAAAGGGGTTTCCCCGGTCATAATCTTGATACTTTAGGGTTTCCCGCGTCTCTGTTCACCACCCCCCGGGCCCCGGGGATCAGACTGGGGAGCCCCCACAAACGCCCCTGTTCAAAATCCGGGGTCAGGGGCCCTTGGGAGGGAAACTGGCGTCCGTCCCGTCAGACACGGAAAAAATTTTAAATTGGCGTGTTGAAAGTGGAATGGATTTTTGTTGTACCGCCCATTGAACGCTCGTGTTACAAACGACGACGATCTGTTTGGGGGGGACTGAGGAAAAAAAAGGTTGTTTGGATGGCGCGAAGTTGCCTTGGGGGGTGCGAAGGGCTTTTGAACGATTCTCTTTAGAGGGTCTTTCAGACCCCTTTTCCCGCCCTTTTCGTGAGCCCAAAGGGAAAAAGGTGGATTTGTTTCACTTTGCAACACACAGGGAAGCTGAGTGAGACACTTTTTATAGGGCCCCCCCGCACCCCATCATGTGCCATGAGGTTGAAGGGGTTTTTTGGAGGGGGGAGTCGAGTTTGACGTCCCCCCCCGTTTACAGAGCGTTCCTGGAGCTCTTTCTGTTGAAAGGGGTCCCCAAAATATCCCCTTCTCCACTCCTAGCTGTACCATCGAATCTTTAGGCCACATTGTTATCCCCTTGGGTGTCCTCAGACGGCCCGGGGTGTCAGGAAATCGACACTTGTCAAATGACTGTCTTTCGCATCCTTGCCGAGTTCAATTTTACCGATGACCTCGATAGGGGTAATGTTGGTGCGGAGAAAAAAAGGGGTCGTCAGGGAAAACCCCCCGAGAAAACAAATTTTTGGAGCCCGTTGTTGCAGGGGGAAAAATCCGTGCCGGCCCCCTCAAGGGCTTGCCTCGGCTTTTTTCACTTTAGCGCGGATGTGGAGATTGGTAGGCCAGTCCACGTATTGGGTGGCACCGCTGTATGGAATTCAATGGGGCCCTGAGCCAAAGGTTGATATGGAGTGTTCACAAAAGCACCTTTTTCACGCGATGAGTTACCCTACAGAAAACAGTCAAATCCAGTATTTAACTTTCACGCGAATGCTGGTGTAGCAAACGACAGGGTTATCCAAAAAAATCTCGAGGAAACCCGGGGTCTTTTTTTTCTTCCCCTTTTTTGCGTTGGAGGACCCCCGGGTTTAGGCGCTAATTTTATACGCCCCCTAGGGGTTCCCCCGGGGGGCGCAGGGCCGGTGACTTGCCACGGCTTGCTCAAAAATCGTTGCCACCCTTACCCCGGTGGGAGAGCGGACCAACCATTTTGCCCCGCAGACTTTGCGCGACTCTGCCCGTTCGAGCCCTTCCTTTAGTAAAAGCCTTCCACCCTTTTTAACAATGGGTGAAGTACGCCCGAGTCCTCCCGAAGGGTTTTCCCAAACCCCCCCCTCGGTAATTTCTTTTCCCCCCTTAAACACAGGAAGCCGATGACCCCGTTGGGCGCAGTAATAGCTTTATAAAACTTTTCCGTCGGGTTCAGGGAACGTGACGCACCATCTCTTAAAAGGCCGTCAGGCGTTGCGCGGGAAAAATGAAGGCGTCGCGATGGTTTTTTCCCCCTTTTTCAAAAGGGAAAAGGTTTGCCCGTGGGGCTTTTGGTTTTTAAAAGGATTTTCCCCTGGGTTGAAGGAACCCACCCGAGGAATACAGTTGGGTTTTTAAAAAAAATGATGTACGACTTCAGTGTCTGATTCCCAGCGGGCAATTTGGAGCAAGGGAAACCCCCCCAAAACACCAAAGGACGTGGTTGAACCAAAAACGCGTGACATAGACACCTCAAACCCCGTTGGGATGTACTTGGTTTTTACTTTCATAGAACCTTTCCCAAACATAAGTTTTCTCCCAACCCAAAAATTTTTTAATGCGGGGCTGTTTGGAGAACGCTATCGCCCTTTCAGTCTAAAGTCACTTTTGGTTGCCGTTATAAAACAGTTTGGTTGCCTTCTTTTCTTTCTTACAGCCCGTCGATAAACTTGGTTTAAGTATGAGTCAAAAAATTTGTGATTTAAACAATCCGCGGTAGTTGTTTTCGTGTGATTTATCTCCCCGGGGCGAAAATGAACCAAATTTCTTGTTCTTCAATGTTAAGAACGTGTTCTGAACAAATTTCAGACGGCCCCTTCGTAATCCCGTTCAAGCACACGGTTGAGGTAGTTTGGTGAAAAAGTGACTGGCGTTTTATCGGGGTGTCGACATGGAGGTTTTCTGGGGTAGCGTAAGTAGAACATAGGTTTCATGGGCGTTGGGCCCTGGATCGATGGTAGGATTTGGAAGGTGTACCCGAGACAATCCCAAGAAGAGCCACCCACAAAAATTTTCCATCCTTGGGGCTCGACTCAGATTAAATAGAGACACACCCACCACCAATTTTAACCCGGAGGCTGACAACCGAAAAAATTTCCCGCAGGAATCGTCGCCCCAAACCACGCCACAGCGCAGATGTTCTGGTCCCGCGGGGTGACGGTTTTTATCACATCTGAGTCAGAGCTCTTCTCTTGGGTTTTGATCAGGATGGTCGTGCGCGTAGGTGGTCAGTGCGACTGAGGAAATCCATGAAAAGAATGAAGAGTTGTAGCCATACCATTTTATTAAATATTCACGCTGTCCATTTGCTTTTTTGCGTTTCTTTAAGGGTCGCTTCAATACGATAAATCTGTTTCTCCCCCCCTTTCTGTATCTCCCGGTCATAAAACGTTCCTTGAAGTCTTCTCCTGTCCCTTTTGAGAATGTAAGTCATGGGATGGTCTTTTTTTTTTCGACTGACTGGAAAGTTCTTCAGCCAGTGGCAAATAACCTTTTTTAAAATGGGCTTCCTCGTTTTACTGAGCGTACACGATCTCCTAGTTTCCCGTTTAGGGGGAGGGGAGGGGGCGTGGCTGGCGCTGTTGTACAGAGTCTGCCATACATTTTCTTGGTTGTGTGTTGTCCTTTGAGGAGCACGCTGGATGCGCGGTGAAAAAGGTTGTAAGCCTTTCCAACGTGGGGTAAAAAATTACAAATCTCAAAGTATTTTTTCTGGAAAGTAGCGCCAGAGTTCCTTTCAAAGGCGATTCAGTCCTTTACCCAGAGGCTTTTGTTCCTCGTTTTCTGTCACAAAAAATGTATTTTTCTTTCCTTCAAAAAAGTTTGAAATGTTTTGTTCAGAAACTCTGCCCCTTTTTCTGTTTGGAGTTGAGGGGTTTCCGACCCTGTTCAAGGGGGCGTTCAAAGGCCTTACCACAAGGGCCTTCTTGTTTTTTCAAAGGGAAAGACCCAAGAATTTAGACGCATGAGACGTCGCAGATAGCTAAAACCTCATTGTTTTTTTTTCAGGGGTTGGATCAAAAAATCAGCTTGCCTTTTTTGGTCCATTCCTCCCACAACAACAAAGCTCCTCCAAACTTGTGTCGCCAGGGTTTTTGAGAGTATAAATCTTTGTGCTCAACCATTCTTTTAGCACCGACTTTTTGCCTTGTTTTCGTTTCAAGGCGGGAAACCACCAAAAAATCCAGGGGGTTGTGGTGTGTAGAAGCCCCGCCAACATTCGTTTGTTCGATATTGTTTCTTTTTTTGCGGGCCATTTGGGTGTATCAGTAGGCTCCCCAAACCATAAAAAGGGGGCCGTCTTGCTTAAACTCTGTTGTTTCCGGTTCCGTCTGTGGTCTTTTTTTTCCAAAAAAAAAAAGGTGTCCCCCTTCCAACGGGTCAGGCTTCTGCCCCCGTGGCTTCCTATCGATGATAAGGGCGATTTCCAGGTGGTGGGGGGTTGGCTGGATGGGGTGGGGGGGAAAACGGGGTTGAGGGGAAGAGGAACCCACACGGACAGGCCTTCCCTAGACTGTAAGAATAGGCAGGGTGCCGGGTATTTGTGTTTTCATAACTTCCAACGGGGGGGGTTTTTCCAAAATAAATCTTTGGGGGTGTTGGGTCACGAGTGCACGGCAAAAGGATTTCCACCCAATAGGTTGGAAAATGGGACGTTTTCTTTGCACATCATTTACCAAATCAACGAGGTTCGAGTTTTTAACACGTCCTGCCACAGATTTTCCCCCTCCTGGTTTCCCTTTCAGAAATTGGGGTTCGGGAAAGCGGTTTAAAAGTCGCTCCCCTTTGGGTTTTAACGTTTTGGGGAACTCTCCCCAACCCCTTTTCCCGCTGTCCACGTGGGATTTTACGCGTCATCAACAGTCTCTGTTTTTTGATTCGGGTTGGGTTTAGCGGGGTTTTGAACGCACTACTCCCCCTGGTTTTTCCTTAAACTGATCAAAAAGTTTCAAATATTTCCCAAAAGGGGCTGTGAACAAAAAGCCTTGTCTTCGGGGGTTGTATCATTTTTCTCTAATATATCAGCATTGTGATCCTGTCCCTAAGCTGCAGATTGGCATCAGGAAGGAGGTCCGCGAACAGAGTTAGCACACGAGGATCCACTAAAATTTTTCTTGTATCCCATGATGTGGTTACAATCCCCCCAGTAAACCTCCCCAGACCCCCCGGGAAAGGTTTGTGGGGGCACCGAGAAATCCCCCTTCTGAAGATCTGCTTTTTTTCTCTTTCGGTGTTCCTTTCTTCGCCCGGGAGCGAAACTTGCTGTATTGCCCAAATGTTTCTTTGGGCAGGAGTCAGTCTCACGTGGCCTTTTAAAATGTTGGGGAACATTCCTCAGGGCGTTGATCAAATCCGGGAGGCCCCTTTCGAGCCGCCTTAATAACAGCGGGTTTTGGGACCACCCCCAACGAAATGGGTGATTCCTTCTCAACGGCCCGGATGAGGTGAAGAGTCAATGTTCTGGTCGCAAATAACCCCGTGTGAATGGGCGCTCCTTTTAAAACCCCAAAGTCTCACTGAAGGACTACCACCACGAAACGGGGAAAGGGGTTTCTCCGCGTACACTGATCAAAGACTTCAAAAGGTGTTTACAATCTCCACACATCCTTTTCTCCCTTTCTCCCCAAAAAGAAAAAAAATCGTTGCAGGTTTTAAAAAATGGCATTTGGAAGAGAAAAACATTTCTGACAAAACGACTTGAAGGGCGGGGGTAAAATGGTTTTTCAGACGGAGATGATGGGGGGGTCCCTGCGAAGGTCAAACCAAAATAACGTGGGGTTTGGATGTCACCTTTAAAAGCTTCCCGAAAAGTTTCTTCAATTTCGGGAAAATCTTTTTAGTAAATGGGGGATTGTGAGGGTCTTTGGGGTTTTTGAATACCCCCAAAATGACTGTTTAAACGATGGTCCCTTGTTCTTTGTTTTTCCCAAACAGATTTTTGCACGGTCATGACACTCATGTTGCGATGATGACTACCCTTTGTAAATAATTTTTTCACCCTGTTATCCGTTTCGCTCCAAGTCAACCCCACCACCAAACGTCTTTCTGAACATCCCATTTTTCTACTTTGGGTAGTCCCTTGTAAAAATGACTCCTTTTTAAAAAAATGATTCCAGAGCCACTCTCCGAACCCAACAATCTCATCGGAGTTGGTGTCATTCTTCTGGGTGTGTTTATAAACTTGTTACCCCCAAAAGTTTTTTCCCTTTCCCGTTGGACCAGCAATCACACAGGTAAAGGATGTTTCCACCTTTGGGTCCATGCTTCTTCTGTTTGCGGGCCCACATTGACATTTTTTTTATTCCTGGTCACGGATTCCTGTCACATTAGCATCCCTAAGTGTCATCACCGCCGTCTCTAACAGTCACGTACCAGCAAAAAAAACAAAACCCCCCATCATCCCCACCCGCGCCCGCGCGCGCGGTAGCAACACACACACCCCCATCATTTTTTTCCCCATTCGTCAGCAAACAAGAAAGATTCGCGCCCCGGGAAAGTTTAAACTGTCTAAAATTGTTTTTGGGGCCCTTTATGATTTTCCCAAATGGGATGATCAGCTTTTGGTGTTTTCCATGAACAAAAAAAACGGTTTTTTTAAAAATTATTTTTTTTCAATTTTTTTTTTCAGACATAAAAGCAGGGAGATCTGTCTTTCTTTCACGCCTCGTGAAAAACCCCGGGGTCTAGACAAGCCCCGGTACAATACAAAACAAAAATTTTTGTCCTTTTTTCGACTGCGTGATCTGACATGTTTGGGGCCGTTAGAGGGAAAAGACCCAAATCCGTTTCCTTTTTCAGGCCACATGTTACCCCTCTTTCATGTGTACCCTCTACCGACTTCCCATTGGTTGTGGCTGTGCTCACCCCCACTACATTGCCCAAAAATCGTTTTCTGAACACGCTGCAAAAAGACCAAAACAATGGTTTTGTTACAACGACGGACTTTGTTTCTTTGTTTCTCGCTCTCCACCCCGGCGCTTTGTGTCGCTTCCCCTTTCCCCGAGGTACCGCCCTTTTTTCCCTTGTTTCCCGTGCGATTTTCTCATTTAAACCGCGCCACGCCCCCCACGCATCTTTTGTTCTGTGTATTGAAATGACCCGCACTGTTCTTTTTTCTTTGTTCTGACACGCCCCCTTTTCGACCTTGGCTCGTGTGCAAATCCCCCCCCACGCGTCTTTTTGATTAGTAATTTATTAATGACCCCCAGTTTTGGTTTTTTTCCTTGCACCCTGCTTTGCCCCTTTGGGGCGTGATTCAAATACCTCGCGTGGTACACCCAGCGCCATTGGCGGGGTTTCAAATACGGACGTGGTACACCCAGTGCTTTCCACCTCTTCTCTCTTCCTCTCTCTCTTCCCCCCTTTTCCTCCTCTCTCTCTCTCTCTCTTCCCCCTGCTCTCTCTCTCTCTCTCTCCCCCGCCCCCACCCCCGCCCTCCCCACCCTCTAGTGTTTTTTTCTTCTGTTTCTTTGTTTGTCCTCTTGTCTTTGCTTGTCTTTTCCCTCTCAAAAAAGGGCAAACCCCAAATGGTTTTTTTCGTCGGGCGTCGTTCTCTTTTGGGCCTCCCGTTTGATTACCTTGGCTGCCTTCAAACAGGACGGGGTTACAGTCAACGGGGACCGAGGAACAACGTCCAAATCATCAGCTCTCATCACTGTCATCACCCCCGTCTCTGTCTAACACGCCCACGTCAGCGGACAACCACGGGGCAACGAGAAAACTTTTTTTTAAAAAAAAAACAAAAACAAACACGGCGTCACATCGATCCGCACGCGCGCGTAGCAACACGATACACCCCCATCTATTTTTAACCCCATTACGTCAGCAAACAGAAAAACTTTTTTTTATTATCGAGCGTGACTCACCGTGACAAGAACAAAAAAAACAAAAATAAACACGGCGTCACATCGATCCGCACACATGCGCGCGCACGCGCGCGTAGCAACACGACACCCCCCATCTATTTTTAACCCCATTACGTCAGCAAACAAGAAAAACTTTTTTTATCGAGCGTGACTCACCGTGACAAGAACACAAAAACAAAAACAAAACCACGTGACCCCGACGCCACCTGCCGTCACCTGCCGCCCCCACCCGCCGCGACACCTGCCGCGCATGCGCAACACCGGGGGAGATCCAGTCCGAGATCCACAAAAAGGGGTGAAAACGTCCCTTACCCTACTACTCAGGTTCTGCGTGAATGTTGGATTTACGACGAAGTTATCTACGAAGGAAACCCTTACCCAGTTCTAGTAGCAGACTGGTAAAAAAGTCTTCTCAGTTCCTTTCTTTTTTTCTCTCTCTCAGCTCCTTTCTCTCCACAGCTGAAACTTCTCGCCCAATCGAAACCGTCACTATTTCTTGATCAGCCATCGCCCAATCTTCAACTAATCCCTGATCAATTTAATAACTATTTCTCAGTCAACTTAACAACTAATTCTCAGTCAACTTAACAACTAATTCTCAGTCAACTTAACAACTAATTCTCAGTCAACTTTTCCCTCGATTAATCTTAACTAAGTCTTGATCAGCTGTCAACTAATTCTTGATCACCTTTCTTTCAACTTGAATGTAATTCACAATCAACTCTCAATAATTCTTGATCAACTGTCGATCAACTGTCGATCAAATGTCAATCAACTGTCAACTAATTCTCAGTCAACTGGCAGGCAACTCTCAGTCAATTTTCTTTCAATTTGAATGTAATTCTCAATCAACTCTCAGTCAATCACTTGCTAGTCAGTCACTTGTTAGTCAATTAACTGTCAATTAATTCTCAGTCAAATGTCTCTCAGTTTTCTCTTTCAACTGTCAGTCAATGTATTCTATCCACCTCTGACACAACAAAAAGAGACAGGCCCTGGTCAACTTTTCTCTCACTTTCCTCTCAATCCTTATCAACTTTCTATCAACATTTCTATCATCTTTCTCTCACTTTCCTCTCAATCCTGATCAATATTTCTATCAACTTTCTCTCAACTCTCTCTCAACTTTCTATCAACTCTCTCTTAACTTTTATCAACTTTCTCTCAACTTGAATGCAATCAAAGTTTGCTCACCAAAGACACTTTCTCAACTGCAATCAAAGTTATTCTCAACTTGTAATGCAGTTGTTAATCAAGTTTATTCTCAACTTGAATGCAGTTGTTAATCAAATTTACTCTCAATCAAAGACATTCTCTCAACCAAGTCCGAACAAAAAAAGACAGCTCTGATCAAGAAATCCACCACTCCTCTCTGCCCAGTCGAAACTTTTCACCAAAGGGCAATCCTGATCAACTTTCTCTGCATACTATTTATCATTATGTTATATGCAAGGCAAACATCCAGTCACTATTAAACAATTCTCTCATGAGGTCTTTTGCTTGTATGTTATCAGGGACAAACGGGAGCGCATAATCATTCTTTTTTTTCATCTCAATGCACCTCAGAAGAGCATCTTTTTTTTGATTGGGGCCTAAACTCTTTGTGTGTTTTATTTGAAAATAAATTAAGCTAAAACTCAGACAATGAATGCTGATTGCTTGCCTGATCTTGAAACCAGAAAGAAGAATCCATATGAATACTTCCCCTACTTTAGTCATTATATAATGGGA